>MDKH01037950.1:0-21453 GCA_005239495.1 Nicotiana undulata
TATTTGCAATTGAATATATGCATAATGGGTAGTTGATATGTGTTTACTCTTCGTCTTATATTTGACTTCGACCGCTTTACACTATTTTAAAAGTATAATTTGAGCGTATCAAATAGATCCCTTATTGCCGCTAGCGCTTCCTCCTCGTCTGTACCATATGTGATGTCAGCTGGCTGGAAAGTCTGATCTATGTGGGGTATTGGCTGCTCCAATGGGTAGTAGGGGCCACGCCTTGGTGGCGACCAGTTCTTGAATTCATTCCAAGTGTACTCGTACCCCAGACCTAAAGTGGTACCGTGCTTCTTGAGTGTTATTGGCTTTGTTATTCCTTGGAGATTCTTACCGAGCCCTTTACCTGGCTCGTACCCTTCCCAGTTCAAAATGCTTTCAATCTTACTTTCCTACCACTTGTCCGTATGAATGGCGTTAACATGTTCAACGTTGTGGTAGATTTCTCCACCCAACTTCCTCTTTCCATCGATGACGGAAAAGGTTTGGCGACCGTAGATATGGTTGCTACCGTCGCCATGAATGATTACCTCTTGGTGATTCCATTCGAACTTCATAGCTTGATGTAGGATTGATGCCACGGCCCTAGCAGTGTGGATCCATGGTCGTCCCAACAGTTAGTTGTATGATGCAGGCACATCTATCACTTGGAAGTCTACGTCGAACCAAGTTGGTCCCATATGTAAGCCCAAGGTGATTTCTCTCATGGTGGACCTCTCCGAACCATCGAAGGCTTTTACGTTGATCTCCCCTTCCTTTATCTTATGTAGACTTTTGCCAAATTTCTTGAGCATGACTAGCGGACAGATGTTGAGGATGGAACCCCCATCAATTAGGATCCTTGTGATGAAATGATCCTCACATTGTATCGTGAGGTGTAGTGCTCTGTTATGTCCTAATCCTTCGGGCGGCAGCTCATCTTCATGGAAAGTGATCTTGTGACTTTCCAGTACCTGGCTTACCATGTTGGCCATTTCCCCACTGGTGATATTGTCTGGTACGTATGCTTCACTCAGCACCCTTAGCAAAGCACTCCTGTGTGTTTCAAAGTTCTGTAATAGGGACAGGATGGATATCTAAGCTGGTGTTTTGTTCAACTGGTCGAGGATTGAGTATTCCTTGGCTTGTATCTTTCTGCACTGATCGTCTGAACCTGTTTCAATGATGGAGGGATGGTTGTTGGCCTTCTTGATAGACTCAGCCAAATATTCAGGCGTATAAACTCTGCCAGTTCTCGTCATACCCTGTGCAGCGATGGCTTCTTCAGACTTGCCTTTACCTTTCCTCCTTGCTTTAGTGGCATAGTCCCACGGAATGGCGTCTGAGTAAAATGGTGCCGTTGTTGACATTGCCACTGGAATAGATGTGGTCATTCTTATTCCTGCTGGAGTATATGTTATAGATGGCCGGACTGCAACTTTGAGCGGTCGTACATACTCGACTTTGATTGGCACTGGGGCCTTTTTCTTTTGCCGGTTGTCTTGATTGAAACTCAAGTGGAATGGACATGTTTACCTCAGATTTCTCAGATAGCTGTATCTGGACCATGATCGAATTAAGAGTAATTGCAGGCTTCTTCAGATCACCCTCTGCAATTAGCCCAATTGATCCCTCGGGATCCCAGTCATCATCAACCTCAATCATGTTGACACCACCCTTATGGTCATGCAACGGATTATTGCGAACATTAGGAGCAAGTTCCTTGGCTACAATGATCTTGTTATCTATGAGGGTCTATATCTTGTCCTTCAAGGAACTGCATTCCTTGATGGTGTGTCCCTTCATGCCAGAGTGGTAAGCATAGGTTTTGTTTGGGTTGACCCACTGAGAAGGGTTCTTAGGGGTGACCGCGGGAATGGGTGTGACGTAACCAGTGGCTTTAAGCTTTTCGTATAATTGGTCAATTGGGTTCAGCTATGGCGGTATACTATTTTGGGGGACAACGGTCAAAGTTTGGGCGAGGTCTTGGGAAGTTTTGGCGAGCAAGTGGTGATTGGTAGTGAGAAGGTTGGGAATTGTAGGCATTATAAACGGGAGCTGTTTGGTAGTATCTGGGCGAGGTGGGCTGATATGTGGGTGGTGGAGCTTGGTAGGTGGGTGAGGGTGTTTGGTATTGAGGTAAGGGTGTTTGGTAGCTTGGAGCTGGTTGGTACGTGAAGGAAGGTGCGGGGTATACTTGGTATTTGGGAGGGGACTTGGCTTGCTGTGCCACCATCACGACTCCTACATCCCTTTTCTTGGACACACTGCCAGATTGCAGAGCTTTATTGGTAGCCTGTAAAGCTTCAAAATTAGTAACCATACCGTTTTGATACCTTCCTCGATTCGCTCTCCCATCTTGATGGTATCAGAAAACTTGTGCCCCTCGACCATCATCAGTCGCTCATAATACTGAGGATCCTGAGCTCGTACAAAGAATTTCTTCATTTGTTCCTCTTCTAAGGTCGGTCTGACCTTGGCGGCTTCTGACCTCCAACGAGTAGCATACTCGCGAAAGGTCTCTATTGGTTTCTTCTTTAAGTTTTGGATGTAGAATACATCCAGTGCATTCTCCGTGATGAACCTGAATCTATCCATGAAGTCCGTAGCCATTCTTACCCAGTTAGTCCATTTCTTTGGATCCTGGCTGAGGTACCAGGATAGTGCATCTCCTTTCAAACTCCTCATGAAGAGTTTCATGCGGATCCTCTCATCTTTTCCGATGCTGACCAGCTTGTCGCAGTAAGTTCTTAAGTGGACTCTTGGATCACCGGTGCAATCAAACATCTCGAACTTAGGAGGTTTGTACCTCTCGGGCAGTTCGATATCGGGTTGTATGCAAAGATCCTCATAGTTCAGCCCCTCAATCCCTTTGACTCCTTTGACGCCCTGAACTCGGTTGGTCAATTTATTGAGTTCCTCGGCCAAATTCCGGATGAGCGTATCCTTCTTGTCAGACTCGGGTGTATGGGGTACAGTTTCCACATAGATGGGATTATGGTAAGCCTGGAAATGGTCTCTTGTTTGATCGTGGAGAGGTGGAGTGTTATGGTGACATGTATTGCATTGTGCTGGTGGAACTGGATCTTTGGGGTGATTTGGTTGTTTGGGGATGTTTTGTGGTAAAGTGGGGTTCAGAGCATTTGGGAAGTGAACGTCTGGGACGTTGAGGGAGAATGATAAGTGGGCCAAGTTCTTGACTTGGTCAAGTTCCTCTTGAAACTTCAGCAGTTTCTTTTCTAGTGGAGACATACCCTCGTGCAGAACCTGAATACCTCGACCATCAGTGGTCTCAAACTATTCATCCCTGTTGTCTTTTCTGGTGCTGCTTGCATCTTCCATCTTAGTTTTACCCTTGCTTTTTCCTTTGGGAGGACTGGGAGGAGGAGTAGGAGGAGGGCCCTTTGATCTTGTGCGGTAGGTAGATGATGCCAGAATGCACAAACTAACCTTTGGGGAAAGGAATAATAAATAAAGAAAAACAGAACAAAAGGTAAGGAAGTCAGTGAGGATTATAAAACATATTGCGGTAATTTAAACACGTAATGCGAAAATGTAAAACGCATCCTAAGTTGGGGAACCTCTTTGTGCCTGAGGTAGGCCTAGCGAAAAATTACTTAGGAGAACTTGAAATGCTAAATGCCTCATTTTATTGATGATAAAAATGACTCTAAATATGCGAAAAATAAAAGTCACTAATGGCCAATGGCCTTATTACATCAAAGGAGACAAAATAAAAGACACCCATGTCTACTTAGTCCCAGAAGGACCTTCCCCAGATTCGGCATTCCTGCTCCCTTTGATTAGCTTTCCTAACTCGCGAAGTCCCAGCAACAAGTAGGTCTTGGCTATATATCCTCCTTCGGCTCCTTAAGCCTTTTTGCAGTCCTCGATCCTCTTGATGAACTTTTCCTCCAGCACGATTATACCTCGCTCCAAGTACCCTAGCCTCTTGTTGGAGATGATAGCCATATCCTTCCATTCCTCGATCAGCTTTCTGCTTGACTCGTGTATCCGGTGATGATTATCTTAACATTCAAGGAACCTCTTGCGTAAACTGTTGAATTTAGCTTGTGCTTCGGACTTGTCACGACCCAGAATCCTAATCCAGGTCGTGATCCGCCCAACGACGGAGTTAGGAAAACCAATATGAATTACACTAGGTGTTACCCTTCCCATTGATTAAACAAGTCAATATTACCAATTTTAAACAATTAAACATGAGGATAGATTGATATGAAACTAAAATCATAACAATACATGGCCAAAATAAAGCATATGTATGCATATACAACCCCAAATCCCAAAATATACGCTACGTGTGTGCAAGGAACTAGTGTCACGAGTGTCATGGGCATACTAACGGAATATACAAAGGATAATACTATATACAAATCCACAGTCTGGATGAAATAGACGGGGAAAATAACAAAAAGTAAATGAAACTCCATGGTGTTGTTGGGGGTCGCCAGAGGAAGCCGCTCACCGTGAAGTCCAGTCCACTAGCTCAGGGTCTATCTTTGGTACAATAACCAGAAGCATCGGCCTCAGTACCTGTACAGTTAAGTACAAAAGTGCAGCATGAGTACATATTAAAATAAATATGTACTCAGTGAGTATACCGCCTAATCTCGAAGAAGTAGTGACGAGAGGTCGACTCGATACTCACTAAGGTTCAACAGAAATAACATATGATAGAATATAATGAAATACAGTAGGCATGTCAGGAAATAAGCAACAAGTACATATCGAAAGCAGAAATCCAAACAACTACTCATTTAAGCAATAATGCGCTTTCAAGGGTAGGACCACCGAAACGAACCAATAATCACCAAGTCTTAGATCCGCCGTGGCGTACGACCCGTTCCCATAACGTACCTTCTAAACTCTCTGTGGTACGTACGACCCGATCCCATATGCGAACAATACCTCTCAACTCCGTCGTGGCGTACGACCCGATCCCATATATATTACAAATACTTTTCGACTCTGCCGTGGCGTACGACCCGATCCCATATAGGCATAATCACTCTCAAACCTTCCGTGGCGTACGGCCCGATCCCAATATCTTATAATACTTACTTTCCATAACAAATTCCTTTAAATTCAACAATTTTCCATAAAGCCTCAAAGGAACAATACTATACAAAACATGATCTCATAGTACATATGGCGTCATAATGAATCATATAAATCATTACAAGGAAGCATATAAGGCATTACGAGGAAGCATATAAGACATGATGTGGGCCTAACTACCCGGACATAACAATGATAGCCGCCACGTACGGACTCTCATCACTTGGAGCGTACGTAGCCCCCAAACAATTTACACATAGCATACACATCACCTATGGGGACAATTCCCTCTTACAAGGTTAGAAAGGAGACTCACCTCGTGCCGAATATACCCCTCGGATCACAATTGCGCCCGAAACTCCAAAGTCTAAACCCGAGGACTCACAACTAGCCAAAAGGGGTACAATTAAATCAATGCATGCACAATGTGGGAAGTTATCTTAGTTATTCAATAAAATCGCTATTCTTGGAGAATTCCCAAATTCCAACCCCGGTACCGCACGTTCAAATTACGAAAATTCTCGAAGGGATCACTCACCCATAGCCTAAGGATCATTAAGGTGTGATTTCTACTTTAATTCATGGCCTAAAATGTAAAATCACAAAATTTCCAAGAGCCCTAAAATTACTACCTACTTCTATGATTTTTGATAATTTAGTAGGGAATTTAACTAGGAATTGATGTTTGAAACTAGTAAAACCGTGGAATGTACTTACCTCAATAACAGTGGTGGAAGGTTCCTTGAAAAGCTCTTTAAAGACTTGAGGAGGAAGAAGAAAATGGAGGAAATAGGCTAAGTCCCGTTTTTAATAAAACTGCCAAGGAATTCCTTCACTGCAATCACGACAAGGGCCCTGCGATCGCGAAGGACAACTGGCCAGACCTCTACGATCGCGGCAGAGGTCCTGCGATTGCGAAGGACAACTAGCCAGACCTCTGCGATCGTGGCAGAGGTCCTGCGATCGCGAAGAGTAACTGTGCCCGGCCCTGGCTTGGCACTATGCGATCGCGAGGATGGGGCTGCGATCGGGAAGGCATGGAGTCCAGCCTTCCGCGATCGCGAAGAGGAAGCTGGGATCGCGAAGAAAAATCAGTAGCCCAGCCTAATTCCTTCTCCGCGATCGCAACCCACCTTCGGCGATCGCAGAGAAGGAAACCAGACAGCAAAAATCTAGTTTTTCCAACTTAGCTCGCGGGGGTCCAAAACTCACCTGAGCCCCTCGGGACCCCGTCCAAAAGCACCAGCAAGTCTGTATTCATGATACAGACTCGCTCGAACTTCCGGAACGTGAAAAACAACCACGAAACTCAAAATTCAACCCCAAAACCAAATTGAATCAAGCTTAAGAATTTAAGATTCTAGAATTCATTTCAATGCGCCGAACCGACCTATACTACTCGGAATGACTTCAAATTTTGCATACAAGTCATAAATGACATAACGGAACCACTCCCCGTCTCGGAAATTCATTCGGACCTCGGTAACATAAAATCACATTCCAAACCAAATTTCATATTCTATGAAAATCCTCAAAACTTCATTAACTCTAAATTTCCATTTTGATCCGAAACCTGTCAAATCAAGTCCATTTCTTACCAAATTTCACAAATAACTTAAATAACACATATTGAACCTATTCGGGGCTCCGGAACCTTAATACGGCCCTGGAAGCAAAGGTTTCACATAGAGGTTCATTTTCATAAGCCTTTATTATTTTCAGAAAATAATTTTCTTTAAAAATTCATTTCTTGGACTTAGGTCCTCGGAATTCGATTCTGGGCATACGCCCAAGTCCCATATTTTCCTACGAACCTTTCGGGACCGCCAGATCACGGGTCCGGGTTCGTTTACCAAAAATGTTTACCAAAATCAACTTATTCAATTAATTATCATAAATTCAACTCTTTATCAAGTTTCTACATAAAGACTTCCCGGCTACGTTCCTGGGTTGCGCACCCACATCGAGGTGAGATTAACGGAGGCTTTCGAGGCCTCGGAACACAGTCATAATTAAATTTACATAAGATGACCTTGTGGGTCATCACAATCTCCCCCTCTAAAATAAACATTCGTCCTCGAACGGACGTAGAATCGTACCTGAAGTGCAGAATAGCTGCGGATACCTGCTCCGCATGTCCTCCTCGGACTCCCAAGTCGCCTCATCGACTGGGTGGCCCCTCCACTGGACCTCTACGGCAGAAATTCTCTTAGACCTCAACTGGAGGTCCTGCCTATAAGTAATAGCAACTGGCTCCTCCTCGAAGCCCAACTTCTCATCTAACTGAATAGTGTTGAATTCAGTCACGTGAGAGAAATCGGAATGATATCTCCGGAGCATGGATACATGAAAAACCGGATGAACTCCTGATAAGGCGGGAGGTAAAGTGAGCTCATAAGGAACCTCCCCGACTCGCCTCAACACCTCGAAAGGGCATATAAAACTGGGGCTTAGCTTGACCTTCTTCCCAAATCTCATAACGCCCTTCATCGGCGAAACCTTCAACATAACCTTATCTCGCTCCATAAATGCTACATCACGCGCCTACTGATCTGCGTAAATCTTCTGTCTGGAATGAGTTGTGCGGAGTCTCTCCTGAATAAACTTCACCCTATCCAAAGCATCTCTCACTAGATCTATGCCATATAACTTGGCATCGCCAGGCTCAAACCACCCGATAGGAGAATGACATAGTCGACCATATAATGCCTCGAATGGAGCCATCTCGATGTTGGACTGATAACTGTTATTGTATGCAAACTCCGCCATAGGCAAGAATTAGTCCCACTGACTGCCAAAATCAATCATATAAGCCCTGAGCATATCCCCCAAAATCTGAACTGTACGCTCCGACTAACCATCAGTCTGAGGGTGAAATGCCGAGCTGAGATCTATCTGAGTGCCCACCTCACTGTGAAATTCTCTCCAAAAGTACGAGGTGAACTGAGGACCTCAATCTGATTTAATGGACACCGTGCAATCGGATTATCTCTCGAATGTAAATATGAGCCAGCCTCTCTGTATTATAAGTAGTAGCCACAAGAATAAAATGCGGCGATTTGCTCAATCTATCCACAATGACCTAAACCGCGTCAACCTTCTGCAAAGTCCGAGGCAACCCGACCACGAAGTCCATGGTGATGCGCTCCCATTTCCACTTAGGAATGGGCATTTGCCGAAACAAGCCTCCTGGCCTCTGGTGCTCGTACTTGACCTGCTGACAATTGAGAAACCTAGCCACATGCTGCACTATATCCTTCTTCATCCGCCTCCACCAGTAGTGTTGCTTCAAATCACGGTACATCTTCGTCGCACCCAGATGAACAGAATACTTAGAACTGTGGGCCTCTTCTAGAATTCTCTTCCTCGGGCCATCAATATTAGGAACACATAAACGGCCCTGGAGTCTCAAAACACCATCCTCGCCCAAAGTAACCTCCTTGGTCCTGCCGTGGACCACCGTATCCCGAATCTCTGCAAGGCATCATCAAACTGTTGAGCCTTGATCTCCCCCAACAACGAAGACTGAGCAACTACATGAGCCAAAACTAAACGAGACTCCGAAAGGTCCAATCTCACAAGGCGATTGGCCAAGGACTAAATGTCCAAGGCTAAAGGTCTCTCCTCAGCTACAATGTAGGCCAAGCTACCCATACTCGCCACTCTCCTGCTCAAAGCATCTGCTACTACATTCTCCTTGCCCGGGTGATATAGAATAGTGATATCATAGTCTTTTAACAACTCAATCCATCTCCGCTACCTCAAATTAAGGTCCCTCTGCTTACACTAATGCTGCAAACTGCGGTGGTCAGTGTAGACCTCACATGACACACCATACAAATAGTGCCACCAAATCTTCAAAGCATGAACAATCGCCACCAACTCTAAGTCGTGCACATGACAATTCTTTTCATGAACCTTCAGTTGGCGCGAAGCATAAGCAATAACCCTGCCATCCTGCATCAACACACATCCCAACCCGACGCGTGAAACGTCCCGATACACAGTATACATCCCAGAACCAGAAGGCAATGTCAAAATTGGTGCTAAGGTCAAAACTGACTTGAGCTTCTGAAAGCTCGCCTCACACTCGCCGGACCACCAAAATAGGGCATTCTTTTGAGTCAATCTGGTCAATGGAGCTATAATAGAAGAGAACCCTTCCATGAATCGACGATAATAGGCTACTAGGCCCAAGAAACTTCTGATCTCTGTAGCTGAAGTAGGACGCGACCAACTCTGAACCGCCTCGATCTTCTGAGGATCAACCTTGATACCTTCTCCAGATACCACATGCCCCAAAAATGCTACGGAATCTAACCAGAACTTGCACTTGGAGAACTTAGCATACAACTTGTGTTCCCGCAAGATCTGGAGCACAACTCTCAAATGTTGCTCATGCTCACCCAGGCTCCGCGAATAAATCAAGAAGTCATCAATGAAGACGATGATGAAGGAATCAATATACGGCCTGAATACCCTATTCATCAAGTCCATGAATGCTACTGGGGCATGAGTTAAACCAAAGAACATCACCAGGAACTCATAATGGCCATATCTGGTACGAAATGCAGTCTTCGGAACATCTAAAGCCCGAATCTTCAACTGATGATAACCCGATCTCAAATCAATCTTGGAAAACACACGAGCACCCTGCAACTGGTCAAATAAATCATCGATGTGCGGTAGAGGATACTTATTCTTAATAGTAACCTTATTTAGCTGGCGGTAATCAATACACATCCGCATAGACCCATCCTTCTTCTTCACAAATAGAACTGGATCACCCCACGTTGACACACTCGGCCTGATGAACCCCTTAGCCAACAACTCCTCAAGTTTTTCCTTTAACTCTTTCAACTCCTCAGTAGCCATACGATACAAGGGAATGGAAATAGGTTGAGTATCTGGAGCTAAATCAATACAGAAATCAATATCTCGATCTGGAGGCATGCGTGGAAGATCTAAAGGAAATACGTCTGAAAAAACTCTCACACCACCGGCACTGAATCAATGGTCGAAGACTCGGCGGTGGTGTTCGGAACATAAGCAAGGTAAACCAAACAACCCTTCTCGACAATATGCTGAGCCTTCATGAAGGAAATGACCCGGCTGGAGGCACTAACTGAAGAACCTCTCCACTCTAGCCTAGGCAACTCAGGCATGGCTAAAGTGACTGTCTTGGCATGGCAATCTAACACAGCATGATAAGGAGATAGACAATCCATGCCTAGGATAACCTCAAAATCAATCATATCTAGCAATAAAATATCTGCTCTGGTATCGAAACCGCAGAAAGTGATCACACAAGACCGGTAGACCCGGTCTACCACCACAAAATCGCCCACATGAGTAGACACATATATAGGAGAACCCAAGGGCTCACGAGGGACATCCAGAAAATGAGAAAATAGTACTGAAACATATGAATACGTGGATCCTGGATCAAATAGTATTGACGCCTCTCTACCACATACTGAGATAATACTTGTGATTACGGCGTCTGAGGCCACTGCATCTGATCTGGCCGGATTGGCATAAAATCTGGCTGAGGCTCCGGAATACTGAACTTCCCCAGAGTGAACATGAACTAACTGACCTCCTCCTGACTGGACTCCCCCTCTAGGACGACCCTTGCCGACCTGTCCTCCACCTCGAGGTGGCCGGACTGCTGGTGCTGAACTCCTTGACTGATAACTTTATTGCACTGCCTTGCCCCTATACCTGGGACAATACCTCCACGTATGAACTGGCTCCCCACACTCGAAACAACCTCCTGGCACTATAGCCCGCTGCCCTAAAGAGTAAGAGCCCTGAATAGCCGGAGGGCGGTGTGAACCCTTTGGTAAGGCACTGAAATAGGAACTAGAGGATCTCTGATGACTGGAATAACCCCTGGGTGCACTGTGGATGGCTGGAAGACGATAGGAACGCTCTGGCATGTTGCCTAACTGAGGCCTCACTGAACCACCCTGAAGAGGTAGTGGGGGTTCTTAATATGACGGTCTGCTGCACTGATCACCCCCTATTCCAAGCCGAAGCATGCCTCAACTCTCCTGAGAACCTAGCCCTCTTGTCCTGCTGACCCTGTTCCCTGCTCCTCAACCGATACCCCTCAATCCGTCGAGCTATCTCGACTACAAGCTGGTAGGGGGTACCCATATCCACCTCTCGGGACATAGAGGCCCTAATACCTGGATGCAAGCCTGCCACAAACCTCCGCACCCTCTCGGCATCAGTAGGCAATATCATAAGGGCATGGAGGGATAACTCGAAAATCTAGCCTCATAATCAGTCACTGACATCTGCCCCTGCTCTAGTCGCTCAAACTGACCCCGTAGCTCCTCCCTCTCAGAAAGTGGAATGTATCTGTCTAGAAATAGCTGAGCGAACTGATCCTAAGTGACAGGAGGAGAATCTGCTGGTCTGCTGAGAATATATGACTGCCACCACCTGCGAGCTCTGCCCTCTAACTAAAATGTGGTGAAATTCACTCGATGGGACTCCAAAATCCTCATGTTGTGCAGTCTGTCCCTGCACCTATCAATAAAATACTGAGCATCCTTACCCCGCTCACCCCCAAAGACTGGAGGGCGAAGTCGGGTCAATCTATCCAACATCTTCTGTTGGTCACCCTCTACAATTGGCTGGGCTCTAGGGCTTCTACTACGGGCTGAACCCCACACACGGGCGGTGTGCCCGGGGTATGATGTGCTACTGCTGCCTGACCTGTGGCTTGAGAGGTAGGGGTCTGGACTCCTCCTCCCGTCTGAGAAGCAGCAGAGTCGGCTGGAAATAAACCAGCCTAGGACATAGTGTCCATGAATCTCAGCATACGACCCATGACCTCCTGGAAGCCTGGCCCCGTTATGAAATCCACTGGAGCAGGTGCTACTGGAGGCACCTCATCCTGCTCCTCCATCATAGGGTACTCTGGTGGTGACACTGGTGTAGCTATGGGACGCCCTCGTCCCCTACCTCGAGCAGGTGCTCTACCCCGACCTCGGGTGGCGGGGGCAGCGACATCTCCCGGACCAGGAACATCGGATGCACGCATCCTCACCATTTGTGAGATAATAGAAGAATAAGTTTGAGTACATCATAGATTGCACGACATAATATGAATAAAGAGAAGTTTCCTAACACCCCATAGCCTCCTGAAGATAAGTACATACATCTCCATACTGATCCGCAAGACTCTACTGGACCTGCCCGTGACTCGTGAGACTTACGTGAACCTAGGGATCTGATACCACGTTGTCACGACCCAGAAACCTAATCCAGGTCGTGATGGCGCCCAACGACGGGGTTAGGCAAGCCAATATGAATTACACTAGGTGTTACCCTTCCCATTTGATTAAACAAGTCAATATTACCAATTTTAAACAATTAAAAATGAGGATATTTTAATATGAAACTAAAATCATAACAATACATGGCCAAAATAAAGCATATGTATGCATATAAAACCCCAAATCCCAAAATATACGCTACGTGTGTGCCAAGAACTAGTGTCACAAGTGTCATAGGCATACTAACAGAATATACAAAGGATAATAATATATACAAATCCACAGTCTGGATGAAATAGACGGGGAAAATAATAAAAAGTAAATAAAACTCTATGGTGCTGCTGGGGGTCGCCAGAGGAAGCAGCTCACCGTGAAGTCGAGTCCACTAGCTCAAGGTCTATCTCCGGTACAATAACCAGAAGCACCAGCCTCAGTACCTGTACAGTTAAGTACAGAAGTGCAACATGAGTACATATTAAAATAAATATGTACTCAGTGAGTATCCCGCCTAATCTCGAAGAAGTAGTGACGAGAGGTCGACTCGATACTCACTAAGGTCTAACAGAAATAACATATGATAGAATATAATGAAATACAGTAGGCATGTCATCAAATAAGCATCAAGTACATATCAAAAGCAGAAATCCCAACAACTACTGAATTAAGCAATAATGCGCTTTCAAGGGTAGGACCACCGAAACGAACCAATAATCACCAAGTCTTAAATCCGCCGTGGCATACGGCCCGCTCCCATAAGGTACCTTCTAAACTCGCCGTGGCATACGGCCCGATCCCATATATATTACAAATACTTTTCGACTCCGCCGTGGCGTACGACCCGATCCCATATAGGCATAATCACTCTCAAACCTGCCGTGGCGTACGACCCGATCCCAATATCTTATAATACTTACTTTCCAAAACAAACTCCTTTAAATTCAACAATTTTCCATAAAGCCTCAGAGGAACAATACTATACAAAACATGATCTCATAATACCTATGGCATCACAATGAATCATATAAAGCATTACAAGGAAGCATATAAGGCATTACGAGGAAGCATATAAGACATGATGTGTGCCTAACTACCCGAACATAACAGTGATAGCCGCCACGTACGGACTCTCGTCACTTGGTGCATACGTATCCCCCAAACAATTTACACATAGCATATACATCACCTATGGGGACAATTCCCTCTTACAAGGTTAGAAAGGAGACTCACCTCGTGCCGAATCTACCCCTCGGACCACAATTGCGCCCGAAGCTCCAAACTCTGCACCCGAGGACTCGCAACTAGACAAAAGGGGTACAATTAAATCAATGCATGCACAATGTGGGAAGTTATCTTAGTTATTCAATAAAATCGCTATTTTTGGAGAATTCCCAAATTCCAACCCTGCTCCTCCATGTTCAAATTCCGAAAATGCTCGAAGGGATCACTCACCCATAGCCTAAGGATCATTAAGGTGTGATTTCTACTTGAATTCATGGCCTAAAATGGAAAATCACAAAATCCTCAAGAGCCCTAAAATTACTACCTAATTCCATGATTTTTGATAATTTAGTAGGGAATTTAACTAGGAATTGATGTTTGAAACTAGTAAAACCATGGAATTTACTTACCTCAATAACAGTGGTGGAAGGTTCCTTGAAGAGCTCTTTAAAGACTTGAGGAGGAAGATGAAAATGGAGGAAATAGGCTAAGTCCCGTATTTAATAAAATTGCCCAGGATTCCTTCACTGCGATCGCGACAAGGGCCCTGCAATTGCGAAGGACAACTGGCAAGACCTCTCCGATCGCGCCAGAGGTCCTGCGATCGTGAAGGCCAACTGACCAGACCTCTGCGATCGCGGCAGAGGTCCTGCGATCGCGAAGAGTAACTGTGCCCAACCCTAGCTTGGCACTATGCGATCGCGAGGATGGGGCTGCGATCGCGAAGGCATGGAGTCCAGCCTTCCGTGATCGCGAAGAGGAAGCTGTGATCGCGAAGAACAATTAGAAGCCCAACCAAATTCCTTCTCTGCGATCGCGACGCACCTTCGGCGATCGCAGAGAAGGAAACAAGACAACAAAAATCTGGTTTTTCCAACTTAGCTCCCGGGGGTCCAAAACTCACCCGAGCACCTCATGACCCCGTCCAAAAGCACCGGCAAGTCTGTATTCATGATACAGACTCGCTCAAACTTCCGGAAAGCGAAAAACAACAACGAAACTTAGAATTCAACCCCAAAACCAAATTGAATCATGCTTAAGAACTTAAGATTCTAGAATTCATTTCAATGCGCAGAACCGGCCTATACTACTCGAAATTATTTCAACTTTTGCAGACAAGTCATAAATGATATAACGGAACTATTCCTCGTCTTGGAATTTAATTTGGACCTCGGTAACATAAAATCACATTCCAAACGAAATTTCAAATTCTATGAAAATCCTCAAAACTTCATTAACTCTAAATTTCTCATTTTGATCCGAAACCCGTCAAATCAAGTCCATTTCTTACCAAATTTCACAGATAACTTAAATAACACATATTGAACCTGTTCCGGGCTCCAGAACCATAATACGGCCCGACAGCACATGTTTCACATCGAGGTTCATTTTCGTAAGCCTTTATTATTTTCAGAAAATAATTTTCTTTAAAAAATTATTTCTCGGACTTGGGTCCTTGGAATTCGATTCCGGGCATACGCCCAAGTCCCATATTTTCCTACAGACCTTCCGGGACCGCCAAATCATGGGCTCGAGTCTGTTTACCAATGTCAACTTTATTCGATTAATTATCATAAATTGAACTCTTTATCAAGTTTCCACATAAAGGCTTCTCGGCTATGCGCTCGGGCTACGCACGCACATCGAGGTGTAATTAACAGAGGTTTTCGAGGCCTCGGAACACATTGATAATTAACTTTACATAAGATGACCTTTTGGGTCATCATAGGCCTTCTCATCTACGACCCAGTGACCCTGAGCGAATCTTGGCTCGAATTTGCTCTCCATATCTTCTTCTAACCAGCTTAGATAGAAAAGAGTACAACCGGCATGATACATGTCTAGCTCGATGGTGTCTTTCTCAAGTACAATCTTGCAGTGCCACAAATGCTAGGCTTGGCACTTGTAAGGGCTATCGTCGTCCTGGAAGTCCGCTCTGAGATGACTCATTTTCTCTACCCTTGGGATGACTTGCTTCCTCCCTGCCTACCTCATGACTCGAATCAGGACGTAAGGGTTTGTCCCTCTAAGACCAATCAATATTAGGAATGAAGTGTCTCTAGTCCGGATGATGAATTCATCGGTCGGGAACCACTTGAACATCCATTGGATCTGATCCTCGGTCAGATTTTCCAATAACTCGACCCATCCATTGACATTCTCTAGCTGTGCAAACATGTCGGGGATGTAGTTCATACGCTTTGGATGATGTAAAGCAATATGATCATCCCAAACTCTCTTGTGTATGTCTTGATGGTAGTCACCCCTTTGCAGATGCTCGGTGAGCCAGAGCTGAAGTAGCAGATTGCAACCCTCAAAATTTTTTGGTCCTCTTTGACAGCTCTCCAAGGCTCAGTATATGTCGGCAATGATCATAGGCACAATGATGAAGTCCTGTCAGTTAATCCCTTCCATTAAAGTCTTAGTGACAATGGCCAACCTAGTGTGAATCCTCTCCTTCTTTGTCGGGAACACCATTAAACCTAGGAAACAAACCATGAAAGCAAACACTCGGTGATGGATGTGCCCTAGAGAAGTGAGGGCGAACTCATCCTGATAAGTGCGGTATGATTTTCTATGACCGAACCTTTCGTACAAGTAATCAAAAGGGATGTATGAATCCTTTAAACATACCAAGTCTGGATTTTTCTTCAATCCCAACATTTTGAGAAAACCCCAGCCTGTGCGATTCTCAGGCATCAGCAATCCTGGAGATTCCCAAGCCAAACCGGCCAAACCTCCTATTTCTTCCAGCAGCGGTGTCATTTCATTATTTCCGAAGCGGAATACCGACCGATCGCAATCCTAGAATAAGGTAGCAACCTCTATTATCATTTTGTTAGGACGAATATCCAAAAGAGAGGGCAGGTTGCCCAAGTGTTTCCTGACGAGTGCTTTATCGCTGGAGTGAAGATCCTCCCACCAATTGAAAATTTGGGGTGGATGTTGGCGACCATGCTGAATCTGGGGATTTCGTGCCTCATTTCTGTAAAAAAAAAAGGTTAGACCCTTACCCCCACCGAACTCAACTATTTAACATCAATAATTAGCAAAGAGCATTTAGTTCTCCAAATAAATGCACAGAAAGTTAAGGTGTCCGTTTGGGTTCCAGGGAAACCCAATGGACTTTGGACAAGGTTATCTTAAAGGCTATTGTGCCGACAACACATTAGCCTGTCTAGGTTTTACCATGATGCATGCAACATTACAATAGAGTAAGGTTTCTATTGGGGTTTTAGACTGGTACCCTTCAGCGATTAACTCAAAGGGGAAGGCACGGAACTGTCGACTGCACCGCTGATCGACTAGTTTTACCGCAAACACGCCTTTCCGAATTTAGTGGGTGATAATATTGGAATAACGCAACAACTCATTGTAAGCGTTTCTATAGGTTTTTTGTTTGGCACGAGTGGAATATGAATGCGGAGCATGATATGCAATAATAAGCATTAAAACAAGTAGGCATGTATTTTCACGTTGTGGAAAGCAGTAAAGAAAAAATAAATACGGTAGTTACAACAGAAAGCAGTTACAAGGAAAACACGAAGATATGTCAATTTTTCTTGAACAAATAAATACTTGCAGAATTAAACAATTAATACTATGTAATGGGGAGTAGGAAAGGGTGTAAGCATTTAAACAGAATAAAGGTCCAAATTCACAAGACAACTTGTAACGATATAAGCCTAGGGAAGATCCCCCGCAGAGTCGCCATGTTGTCGCGCTCCATTTTTCTATCGCACGGGTTAGGTACGGAGAGATCGGGTTTATGAAATTTTGGATAACTCCTTAAAGGAAGAGGGTTTAAGGAAGAGTCGCCACCTAACGATTTTTATGGTGCGTTAGGGCACCTAGAGTTGATAACTCATAAACTAGTTTGCATTACCAGAGGTTGGGTAAGGGCTTGAAATTATCCCAAGGGGAAGGTGTTAGGCACCCCTCAAGATCCACAATTGTGGGTCCCAGCCAAGAAATTTTGTGAATTTGGACGATTAACAAGTAGCAAGCAAGGTTCATATAAGAGAGGATTTCAAACAGGTGTGAAAATCTTTAAAGGTTTTGGGAAAACATTAGAATAAACATTTGAAAAGAAACTGTCCTAGGTTTAAAGTAATGCGGATCACATCAATGCAATACCCGATATGTCACGCCTCGAAGAGGGGCTACACATGGTATTAGCGCACCGGTCATCATATATGTATTCTACCCTTTCCACCCCGTAAAGGTTACTTAAAGCGCGTGTGTTGGTCACGAATGCTTATTGCGTGCTATTACATGTCCCATCCTATAAGTCCTAGAGGGTATCTAAGATGACTAATCCTACAATGTAAGTACTAGGCTGAACCCCTAGGTTTGAAGGGATAAAATTCTAAGCGACATATAAAACCACAAATGGGAACACATAAGGACAAATAAAGTCTCACAGATCCCTCCACAAGTAGACAAGTAAGTAGCACGTCTCATACACAACTAAAGTCTCAAAGATGGGAGTTTAAAACGGGAATTTTTAAATTAAAACAGTAAGCTTCAAAAGGTAATGATTTTTGAAAAAACGTAGTAGTGAAAGCCAAAGGTTCAGTCATGACTGAGTGATTCAAAAGGATGATTGATTTTTCAGTAGTTTAGAGACAACAGTAAGAATTAAGAGTGCGTAGCAGTTTAAAATTTTCAATAAAAGAGAAGATAACCTTTAGAAAAATCAGTAATCAGAAGTAAAGCAAGATTTTAAATAAAATAGAATAACTTCGAACGGGGGTGGCTTACTTTGAAATCCAGTAATTCAAAAAATAGAGCAAGAATCAAAAGTTTAAAGGAGTTTTTTTTTTAGTAAAAAAGAGTGAGTGCACAACTTCAAGAACCGGTAATTTTAAAGTAAAGCAAGGATTCAAACAAACAGAGTGACTTTGTAAGAGGGAGGATTTGTTTTGAAAAATCTATTAATTGATGGGCAGACAAGAGCGAAAATAATTACACACAGCAAGGTTCTCATATCTCCAGAAGAGACTGATTAGATTTACAGATCTTTTTAAACACAAACAGGACGTAAAACGATGTATTGGGTTTTAATAAGTATTAGGCCTAAGGTTTGCCTAGGCGGACGTATACATTGCCTATTTTTGTTTTGAGAGTGAGCATGCAGAATGTAGTTCTGATTTTAAAAATATGCGGGATAGTATACCTGCAGAAGCGTTTTAAACCACTTAACCACATTTTAGTGAGATTTATCAAATTAGATACATGCTAACTATGTTTTCAGCAAAAATATAACTTGACACAAACATGCTGAAAGGTAAGGTCCTAAAGAACATGATGTATAATGCACACAAGGATACCTAAGGACATGGTTTCTAAATGTAATGCTTATGGAATGCAGTGGCCGTACATTATATCATTTATTGTAGTTATTAACTGTGAACAGGGCTTATAAAATGACAGGAACATAATAGACATGCTGAAATAAAGAACCCACACATGATTTCTATTGCATGATATGCATGTCCTAACCAGGATACTATTACACACATAGGGAAATAAATCATATAGTCATGATTTCTACCCGTTACTATACTAAACATGCATAACCCCCCCCCTCCCATATCCACTATCCATCCCCAATTATTCGTTTACAAATTATTACAGACCATTGTTGCATAAATTACACAAAGGAATAAGAAAATTAAGAAGTTACACTATGGAGAGCCTAACAGTAGGCCCAAGTACCAGATCCAACATGCCATATGCCAAGACCACTTGTAAACCAAGTGTGTCAAAGTTACTAAGGATCTCAGGGGATCCCAGGCAGTGCTCACACCCAAGTTCCCTAGCCAGGAATGAGTAAGTGTAGTGTGGAATGCCAGCCTTGTGTGTCAGAGTTCAATGGGCACTCAGGGGTCCCCAAGGCAATGCTCACACGAAGGGGGCTGAACCTAAAGTCTAAGAGTAGTGAGATGTGTTAGTAATTTAAAAGAGTTGAGTTTGAAAGTAGTTTGAAGTAACAGTTTTGAAATAGAACTTCAGAGGACAATGTAAGAGTTTTGTGTAAAACGGTTGACAAAGGAGCCAAGCAAACACAAACAGGGAAAGGGAGTTAGGAACAAATAATTCTTATGAAAGCAATAGAATAGAGTTACAGCTTCTCAACTAATTATAACATAGTTATCACAAGGCATCACATATTGTGGATTAGGATTAGTATCATGTAACAATTAGACATCAGGGGTGCATGCTTATAGTATTGAAAGTCAGACAAATGATGCAAACACATAAGGAAATGCTGGTCATGCTGAGACAAGAAACAGTAATCATAGGACAAGAACAAGTATAGGAGTCAAGCGGAGTCATAGTAAATCACATAAGGGGATCCGGAAGCATACTAGACTAAAGTGAAAAGGAAAATAACAGAGACATGATAGTTATATGGTTGACAATAGAACCATAAGTAGAAGCACAAAAGGAAAAACAAGTATATTAGCAAGAACTGAAACATATTGTGTTGGGGTACTGTAAACTTAAATTAGGGACATACCAGTCAAAGGCGTACAATAACAAAATGCAAGGAGATGTTGCAGCCACAGTAATATGCAGAACAAGAGAGAGAGCAGCAAGATAGTAGTGTATAGAAGAAAGGATATCTCAGTCTTGACTGAGTAGTCAGGAGAGGATGTATATGAAAATAAAGGAGACTCGAAACAATGTCAATGTTCTGAGTTTCAAGTATGACTTGGTGATATGCAGTGTACTATGTATCAGTGTGTGTTATGCAAAAAGAGAGGACAGAGTATATATAGTGTTGAAAACGAGTGAGGAAAATAAAGCAAGAGTGCATAATTATGGAAATAGTAACCAATTAGTATCAATTAAAATATTAGACTCCTTTAATTAGGGAGTCAAATTCAAACGGTGCAATCATGGTTAACTAAGGAGAAGGAATCAATTATAAGCCTGATTTTAGTAAATTAGGGGCAATGAAATCATATAGCAAATAAAAGCCAAATACATAGTACATAATTAACAAAAGTTGAACTAATAGTATATTCATAAAGCAAAGTATGGTATTGATTCTGAAAATCAGTCAATGAAATCTCGAATGCAATCACAATTACAGGGAAACCAGTATAATCAAGGAAAGTATCACATAAGTAAGGGAATATTTTGAAAAGTAGTACAAAATATACAAAATCATAGGTTCAAGGAAAATATCACGGCTAAGCAAAGAGATACACAGAGTCAATAGTGATCATCAAGCAAACATTCATTAACCAGTATCAAATTGATAATTGATAGCACAAAAATAGGGAACCCCAAGCAAGGAATCACATAACCATGAGACTGAATCCCTAGCGACAAGAATCAGAGAATATATGTAGGTTTCACATGAAAACAAACACACATAATCGAACGGGCTAAAAGAAATAGGGCTTTTAGCATAATATCTTAGAGATCCATAACGCATAAAAGAATCATTCCACATACAGTATAAGTCACAAAAATCATAAGTAAGAAAAAATTTCGAAAGGGGTTAAGAAACCCTAAATTTGAAATAGCAAAAATCGTTAAAAGATGGGGTTTTCAGAGAAAAGAAGATGCAGAAAAGCTTCGTAATACTGTAGATCTAAAAATAAGTTGAAGAATCATAGCATTAGGGTTTCGTGGAACCCAGAGAAAAAGAAAAAACTCAAAGGTGGCACCGGCTTAAGCCGGAGTAGGTCGTAGATCGTTACTCAGACGACCAGGGAGGCCGGAAAGGTGGCATGGGACCATGGGAGATGAGTTGGGACCGCTCCAAGTTCGCCTGAGAGCCCTAGAGTATCACTGGACCAGTACAAGGGGTGTGGATGACCATGAGATAATGAAGACCCAAGGTTTCCGGTGAGAA
>ML268756.1:2669-93815 GCA_005239495.1 Nicotiana undulata
TTTACTACTTTTGTGGAATTGTGTATCATTCCTTAGTGTTATATTACTCAGACTGTGATTTATTTTCATTACTACTGAGTTGGCGTACTCATAAAGACTCCATGTGCCTCTGTGCACAGATCCAGGTACTAGCTCGCAGCAGTAGCTGACGCAGGTGCGATAGCAGCATTTCACGGGATTTCGAGGTAGCTGTCCAGCGTCCACAGCTTCTCCATTTCCCTTCCTTATTTAGTCTTAGCATTTGATTCAGAGACATATATTATAGTTTTAGCAGGGTTGGATTTATTTATTCTTAGATGCTCATGACTACTGGCTCCAGTTCTTGGGAGGTTGGTTAGGCTACTTTTGGGACGTTAATACTTATTTATATTATTTATGTTGTGGTTGCATGTTTATTATTGGATGGTGAACTGTTATAATTGAATAAATGCGTAGTAAAGTGATGGTTGACTAGCCTAGTTCCACGATAGGCGCCATCACGGCCTGTTAGGATTTGGGGTCGTGACACTACATATTAGCTATATGATAATACCAAATAAGGTGTGTAACTAATGCTTGTATTAGTTATATATACGTTGAAAAAGTGGTTAATTATGCATGGATTTTTCAAAGTGAACAAATAAAAGTGGACATCTATTTTTAGTATAGTGAACAAGTAAACTTGGACGGAGGGACTAGTAAATATTAGTATGAATTAAGGAATCGGATTTTTTTTTTCAAATGATACATTGAATTCGTGAGATTATCCTTTAATGAGCTTGAAGGTTATCTCAAACAATGATGGATTTAACATACAACATATTTAAGCTTGGTTTGGTTGTTGTGGCAACATTTGCTTCATGCCTGAAGTTGTCTTTTACAGTTTAGTTCATGTGAGAAATCGTAATGATGCCGAAGCTTACGCAATTGGGGAAACTGATAAACTACAAAAGGTATACAGTGTGAAAGAAGGAACACATTAAAGACACAAACATTTTGTTATATATATTGCTAGTGTATATAATTTGCTAAAACCAATTAAAAAACTTCTACATCTTCGGCAAATATATTTGCTGCAATTTCATTAATCTAAATTGATATAAAAACAGAAAGAAATTTACACTAACTACCGGTGTACATAATATTTAAATCCTTAAACAAAATACTGAAAATGGAACACCTTAATTTTCTAACAATTGAAAGCAACAGCCTTGACAAGATATTTAGCCCTTCCTACTACTAGTAACAAACGAGATACTTGGCACCACTTGACAAAATAGACCTTATCAACTTGTTGGGCAATTTAGCATGGCTTCTAATATCCTCCAACTCCACCATGTCCACCTTCTACATCCAATTTCTATAATTCCAACATCACAACCACACACATATCATATCCATGTAAAGCAGTTCACAATCAAATGCACGCCTGAGTCTTCAGACCCCAATTTCCTCAGTCCCACACCAACCTCAGAAACAACAATCAGCCCAGAAAAATTCCCAATAGAAAAACGACGAAAGTCTGAGATAATTCGCGATAGAAAATCAAGAACAGGGCTTGTGAAGCAGGAACCACCAAATTTTGAGATTGGATGGAAGAGAACAAAGCCTATTAATTTGGAGAAGCCTGTAGGATATGTGATAATGGATTTTTTAGAAAAATTGGAGGAGTTGATGGCTAGAGATTTTGGGTCGACAGCATTGTTGGCTAAAGTGGGAGAAATAGTGGCAGAAAGAGCCAGAGAAGAAGCAGAAGTGTTAAGGGAAGAAGGGAAAGTTGAAGATAGAATGGTGACAGAATTGTCCAGAGTGTTGAAGTTAATGGAGATGGATTTGGCTATGGTTAGTGCTGCAGTGAAAGAAGAGACACTGAATGAGAGACTTGAACAAGCTAAGGCACGTTGTAGGCAAGCAATTCTTGTTGCTAATTCTTTTTGAAAGATTTTGCTAATGGGAAGCTCAAATTTTCTTTAATGTTGAGTAATAATAACTACCAATAGTACAAGAAATTGTTCTACCGAAAATTCATTATAAAAGCAATTTTCTGTATTGGATTCTCAGTTAACTGACCACTTCTTATAGATTTATAGTGCATTCAAGTGTTTAATTTACAGTAAAGCAAAACCTTCTTCCTCCTTTTTTCCCTTGCTCTTTCCCCCTCTCAACATGCTCCGTCGGGGGTTAAGAATGTGGATGAACAATTGCATCAACAAAATACTGTTTTAGACACATGGGTATGTAAACTTTCTTCTCACCAAAAAATCAAATATTTATATGTGGATACTGAATAGAGAAGTTGGCTGCAGTATCAAATCCACGTATAAATATTGTACTCAAGTTGCCACAATTAGCAATGAATAAATTTTGATAAAGAACAAAACAAGACACGGTAAAGAAATGTTATTACAAAACTGTTAATCACTTATTATTTGTTTCATTCAGAAGATATGAAAAAAAGAGAAGAACAATTGCTTTCATAGGTTTGTTGACGATGAAAATAAGCAGAGAGCTCAACAGTCTACAATTGACCCCTTTTGCATTACTCCAGCTAGGATTTCTCATTCTGCTTAAAACTACAGGCAGACCAATATGCCCTGTTTTCTTATTCTCCATGTGGGTCTATACCTTACAGGCTGTGGTGTTTTCACAATCGTTCCATTAACATAAGGTATGAACCAAATAGTCTGAAATGTTAGCACCGGACAAGATAACTAGCTACAAAATGAAAATACAGGTAAGGCCTACTAAACCATCGAAAATATCACGTAGGAAATTTGAAGGCTAAATGTGTGTATCATCGACCAATTACAAATACGAAACTATCATATACCTGATTTCTAAATTAACATATGATTCTACAGAGAATTTGTTTTTTGGGAAAAGGGAGAACTAAGAACTCCGGAGGACACATGTTTCAGATTCTCTCCTTGCTCTTCAAAATGAAACAAGACATCTGCACCACTTGATTCTTAGTCCTTTATACGTTTTAGTGCAAGTTCCCTTCAATGTTTCAAATGATCGTAGGCTATAATCCATGATAACAGAAGTCAAAATAAGTGTCTCACGTTTCTCTCGATCCACTTCCAACTTGATGTTGAATCTCTGGGCAATTCTAAAGCTGGACTAACATAGAGCTCTGCGCCCAATGTATGAGTTCTCAGGACTAAAAGTTGTACATCTACATGATCTGCAAAAAGTTGATCTCAAGCAATTGCTGCACCAAAAAGGACGAAGAAAAATGAGCACAGAAATGGGGAAAAAATAAAGTACCAAGCAGGAATAGATAAACTAAATGATCTGCAAAGAATATTCTCATACAGAGATGGCACGTTCAAAATTTTTACAAACCTAAGAATTTTCTAAATCATCTATGAACTCCACTGTTCACATCTCACATTCTCTCCAATTTTCTTTTTCTTCTTTTTCCCCTTTGCGGAAACAGATTTTCCATAAGTTTCTTGACAAGCTTGGAGTACACTGCAAACGTGAATATCATCCCTTGGTATTTTATTGAAAATATTTGCGGCAGATTTGTAGTCCCCCAATGCCAACAAGGCTTGATACATCCTGCATCAAGCGGAGTATTAGAGCAAATAAGGAAAACATAAAAGGACAAACATTTGTGATCTCAAAAGTAGCCCAACATAAGGTCAAAATACATTAATTGTTGCATCCTTCGCTAGTCACCAATAGGGAAAGTGCAGCTTTTGTCAGAATAATTGTTACTCCCTCCGTTCCAATTTATGTGAACCTGTTTGACTGGGCATGGAGTTTAAGAAAAAATGAAGACTTTTGGCATTTGTGGTCCTAAACAAGTCAAAAAGGGGCCCAGGCCTCAGAGTATTTGTGTGGTTATAAAAGCTTCTCATTAAGGGTAAAATTGCAAGTTTAAGCTAAATTGTTACCAAATTTAGAAAAGGGGTCATTTTTTTTGGAACGGACCAAAAAAGAAATAGGTTCATATAAACTGGAATGGAACAGAGGGAGTACAATTTAACTCCTAGAATCAGTGAAAATAACTGTTGTATGGAAATGATATAAATGATTCATTTAGTGTATGTACCTATCAGTAGTTCAGAAGCTTTGTGAGTTTGATGCTTTTTTCTAACTTCTTTCCAACTTTAACTTTAAGTTGTATTAGATGGATATCTTGCATTTCACTCTAACCAAGGAGGAAAAAACGCAACAAACATATGAAAATGCACTAGTCAAGCTTATTTTAAATCTTTAGAGTTGAATGATTGACTCAATAGTTTCTCAACAGAAGCAACTGTAGAGAAATTAAAATAAAGAATATGAGTAACTATCATGAATTTCCTAAGAACAGAATGTTCAGGCAAGCAAACAAGATTAAGAAATACCAGTAATACGAAATTTACCTCACAAAACTTAAAACATTGTAAGGAAGACTAGCTGTTCTGTATTCTTTCCAAACCAGAGAACAAGCTTGTAAATCCTTGGCATTGACACACGCACTGAGGAGGAAATCAAGACTTTTTCTTGAAAGGCGGACACCAATCTCTTTCTTAATAGCCTGAAGGAGATCCAAGCCGAACTGCAAATTTGTTGGTTCATTTATCGCAATCTGGCAGAAAATCTGCTTGATGATTACCAAAAATCAGTATCAAACAAGAATTTAACACATCAGAGCTAAATTAAGGTCTCCATAAATAATGAGAGCCAACAATTTTGATAAGTAAAAATATTATATGCAGTGAGGAGCAAGACACTCCATCTTGCACACAAGGACTGATAAGAGTATATCAACGGCAGGAGCCCTAAAAGTATTAAGATCCATGATACATAATTATAATTTCCAACTGAAAGCAGAGAAAAAGAACAAAAGCAAAACCTCATCAAACAGAACTTCATTAGCCACTTCATCGTTCTTGTATGCATCTACCAGCTTTTTGAGCAAGTCAACAGCAGATCTATTACACAAAGGGGGAAATTTTAAGCGAGTCAAATTTCAGCAATAACTCTCAAGGAACAGTTATGACTTTACACCTCAAGTGGTTGTGCCGAACACAATATGTTATGACCCTAAAGCAAGCATCAACCCAACGATCCAGGCCATCTAGTTGCTCAAGTAAGTGCAGCAATCTATGCAACTCTCCTTCAGACTGAAGGTGTTCCTATAAAATTGCGATTTAAAAGAATAAGAGTCAAGAACTCGGAAGGTGCTTAAAGATAAGATCCTGGGAAAGAGCAAATGTGCAAGAAAGCACTTACAATGAGACATATGATTGCTTTTGGCTCCAACTTGCATTGAGCTTTATTCATTTCTTCATATATTTTAAGGGCATCAAGCATTTGTCCATGTGATGCAAGAGCTGAAATAAGCACACTTCTGATTTCATTGAAGCTCTTTACAGGTACTCTTCGATCATAGATTACCTGCACATATTTTGATGCTTCTAAATCATCAGAAGAAATAACGTTTTTGTTTGGCCTCTTCCGAGGAGATAAAGGAACAGAAAATACTTCCGCATGAATGCTCTACATTGGGCTTATCAGTTAGAAAGCAATTCAATTTTGCTGCAAAGAATATATCTCACATGAAAGCTTCCGATTGGACAAAATAAAAAGCCCCAAGAGAATTCACTGAGATGCAACTTAGCTTCGAAGAACGCAATGAATTTACATCCTTTATGCACCAAACTTATTTCCTAATATTCACATATGCATCCACCAAAAATGTGCCACCAGAGACCTCAACAAGATTAAATAAATAGATACATATAGAAAAAGCATACAACTGAAATAATTTTGAAGGGGAAAACCAGCAATTAAGAATTCGTGGATCTAATAAAGAATTTACCATGCAGAAAAGGGAAACATATGGCAATCAAAGACTTATAAAAACAAGAAACTGAACTGGGTATACTCGTGTACCTGTTTAGCCTCTTCAAACTGTCCAGACGCTGTATATCCATTTATTAGGGCCATATATACATGCTTTGTGTATTGAACTCCAGAATGTTTCATCTCATCAAGAAACTACATATTTTCAAATTACCAATTGTTATTGTGCATATGTATAGTCAATGTCAATAGAATAAGCATATTTGCGCTAATATGGAAAGAAGAAACAAAAGAGCAAAAACGTCTATGCCTCGATAAATTAGATAAAGGGATCAGATTTATGGATTCAATTACCACTGACAAAAATTCTATGATAATTTTATGGTAGATCACTTCAAGAGAATTTTAGTCACATAAAGGACAATTTTTACATCAAATGGAAAGACTAGCATTGTGAAGATGGATGTATTCACGAGACAAGGCTAAATTTTTTATCCCAATTAAACATCATTTAGGCCTCATTTGTTTGCACTTCATGGAGGTCTGAATCTTAATCATTCAAGATTCACATGTTAAGTGCGTTTGTTTTTTAAGTCTGAAACTGAATCATTCAGATCTTGATTATTAAGTGTATTTTTTTTTTTCGTTTCACTATTAATGGGTCGGAATAGGTCTGACTTAATATTATTAAGATGTTCACAATTAATTAATGTCAATGCCCACCATTATCAACTACCACCATGCACCACCCGCCACCTCCATACTCAACCACCACCACCGACCACCACCATCCTCAAGTATCACGTCACCGCCATCATTATTGACCACCACCACCCGCCACCTCACCATTGTTGACTACCACTGCCACCACCACAATCATCCTCGACTACAACCATCCACCCATCCACCTCAACCGCCACCACCATCATTATTAACCATAAGAGCTAGTGCCCACCATTATGAACTACCACCACCTTCCTCAACCACCACCGCCATCCACCATTATCAACTACTACCACGGTACCACCCACCATTCTCAACCATAATCACCACTACCAATCACTACTAGCTACTACCTAGAACCACCACTATCAACAAAAATCACTACCAACCACCTCTAGTGGGCATCCACAAATACCATTGTTAGCCATCACCACCATCAACTACCATTTTTATTGAAATATTTTGTTGATAAAATATTAAGTAAATTAGTATTTTATTTAAATTTTATATTTATCAATTTTTAAATAAAGATAAATTTTATTCATTCATATGTTGAAAAACAAACAATCTTAATCATTTAGTATTCAGATTTTAATACACATCTTAACATTCAAATATGTATCCAGATTCAGACATCTTAATCTAATACACATCTTGATATTCAGATGCGCATTCAGATTCAGACGTCTTAATCTTAGAAAAAACAAATGAGGCCTTAATGGCATCCCTCTCTTTTGATATGAGGGTCAATACGAGAATTTTCTTATGTTGCACTAGTTAAATTGCAATACACAGTTTATCCCACTTCTATGCGGCAGTTATCAACTTCTTCATTTTTATGAAGGTGGTGTCTGGGCCAGCTTGCCCGCACCTCGACTATTCCATCGGGTACCTGCTAACTCCCACCGGCACACGTACCAGGTAACTTTGCCACCAAGACTTGGATATATGGGAAGAATCACCTAATAATTTTTATCTCCATTGGTATTTGAACCTGAAGCCCCATCATTCTTCTCCCATTTCATAGAGTCTCGACTACACCTTTCATTATTAACTTCTTATTTCAGCCAGATTTCTCTTCCAAAGCAATATCAACTTAAAATTTGAAGTTCTTTTCAATTTTCAATACGGCATACTACAATCCACAAATCCTCCTTCCTACCTCGGAGTTCAACAGTGGCCCTTCCACACTTGTCCGCAAAGGAACCCAAGGATTTGTCAATATGCTTGCACGACTTCTAATAGTATATGAATTGAACTAGCTTTATAATCTTAATTGGAATTAATCTCAACATAAGCTGGCTTTCCTTCTATAATCAAGGACATTATTGATAATTGGCTTAATGTATGCATATTTTAGTATAAAAAGGCAATTTTGAGGCGCTGGTTGTGGCGCAATTATCATCTCCATTCTATCATTTCCATTGTAAGAAGTTAGAATATCATCTCCATCCTACCTTCTTACTCCCAATTACTGAACCACCTCCTATTCCCAATTATTGAGAATGCAAGCCCTGATTCATTGTCCTATTCCCACAACAATACAACAACAAACGCAGTGTAATCTCATAAGTGGGATCTAGGGAGGGTAGTATGTACGCAACCTTACCCCTACCTTGTGAAGGTAGAGTGGCTATTTCCAAAATGAGAAATGCAAGTCCTGATTTATAATCCTATTCCCACAACAAAGGGTGCTAAATAATTTGGCCAATTCTGGGCAGGTTCTTTTATCACAGATCACAGAATAGAACTTATCACAAAGGAGTACTGAACTAAGATGAAAAACAAAAGGACCTTGGATATGTTATCTCCGCTTGTACAATTGCTTATCAGATAGCTGAAAGTCAGAGAGTCTGACTTCACATTAGCATCTTCCATTTGTTTGAGAACCTTTAGTGCAGCATGAATGTCTTTCTGCAGAAAGTTCAGCAAATAGGAAAAGTCAAAAGCTGAAAAAATTAGAAGTAATAAGCATTATACAGTCATTATCATTTCCGGTGATAAGGAAATTCATGCACCAAAATTCCAATATATTAGTAAAAGCCATCAAGCAATTGCATGTTTCACGTGGATTGGATGGCCTTTCACACCCAAAAAAGGGCTGTTTCTGTACCTAAAATGCATGAACAAGATAACTTATCAACCATGAATCATGATGGAAGCATCACTTGATTTTCCCTTCCCAATATAGAGAAGGATGGACATAAAGAAAGATTGTTTTCTAATACCTGTAACGCACAAACATTAATCAAATTCAAGAATTCGGGGGAGTAAGTATCCAGACATGTCTTTGCAAGGGTGGTTTGGTTCGCTGACCAACTATACAAAACAAATTATATTTACAGAAACATTGGTCAAATTCAAGAATTTGGGGGAGTAAGTATTCAGACATGTCTCTGCAAGGGTGGTTTGGTTCGCCGACCAATTATACAAAACAAATTGTATTTACAGGGGTGTATTGAATAACAATCACCAAATAGTTTGTACTATTGGATGTTTTACTTGATAAATATATAAGGTGTATAATATAATAAATGTATTACATTTTAAATTTATTGAAAATTTGCTACCAATAATATTTTATCCAACAAAATATTTTAAATTTAATGAAAATTTGCTATACATTATTTATCCACTGAAATATTTGGTTTATTAACATAATCAATCAATCAATACGCATCGATCTGAAATCAGTTGGGGTCGACTATATGAATTATCTATATCCAGCCAGGAGCGGCTCAACCAAATTGGTGGCCTCAAGCAAAACTTATAAAGAGGCCTTAAGCTTTTTCGCAAAACAAAAACATGTATGTACTTTTATTTAAAGTAAAATTCTAGTTTCTTAAGCATACAACGTTGTTAATAAGTTTTTATAATCAATTCTCCTTATATTTCTTTTTAAGTAAACAATTTATCCAATTCATTTTTCTTAAGACATTGTTTAAACAACTCCTTTTTTTTAAAATTGTATTGAAGTTTATTTCTTCTCTCCTTTTTTTTTCCTTTTTTTTTCTTTTTGTGTGTTTTGAATAATCTAATTTATATTGTTAAGTTGACACATTTGAATTCTAATATTCAATTAAAAGCAATATATAACTATAAGTTAAATCTTTCGGGCTAAAATTTAATTATATGATAGGAGAAAGTTAGAATAATATAACATGATTCTAAAAGTTGATAACATGATATCACTATAAATTCACTAATTTAGTTCGCTTGTTGCAATGCTTGAAAACTTTAAAAAAATGAATGTACAATTGAATTTGTCCAATGCCCTTGCCTTTTGATAGAATAGATAGCTTAACATAAAAAATAAAAATAAAAAGTACGAAGTACAAGTTTTATTATGAAAAAGGAAAGGAAATTTTTAATTGCCACCGTAAATCACATATCTAAACGGTTCTCTTTCATTTTTTTTAGTAAAAATCTTGTATTTTCTTACCACATAATAGTCAACAGTAATTTGTTAAAAAAAAAAAGATTAACTATAAAAACTACACTATAATAAAAATGGGGCCTCAAAAGCTGGGGGCCTAAAGCCTTTGCTTTAGTGGCTTGACCCTCCACCCTCCACCCGGCCCTGTATCCAGCCTGTCCATTGAAGTTCGTTTCATTGCAATACTAGATAATTTAAGCAAATTCGGAGCTCTCTAAATCCCATAAGTACCCTTACTCGGATAACTGCTTTGATCCAAATTAATTGGTATCCAATATATGTAGCAACTATATACTTTATTACCATAAAAGAAGAAAATAATTGGTACTATGTTCATGTGTGTGTGTAACAAAACTATTAATTATAATAACTTTACTTCATAATAATCAATTCTTAATTATCTGAAAATAATGAACAGTTTTAAGAGAATTTTAAATTATGTATCTTAAAGATAATGATATTTTTTTTTTGTTGATAAGGAAGATAAGATAAGATATGAATGATGAACATTGCATTACTCTTTTAATCATGGAAGACCCATTTTAAACAGTTCGTTTCAAATTATTAAACCAGAAGTACAAGCATTACATAAAATTAAATTAATGAGATACAATGAGTATAATAGCTAGACAATTAATAAGATAAGAAGCACTGTTTCTGCATTACATGCTCGTATGCAGATATAACAAGAGTTTTTTTTTTTTTTGAAGTAGTATAGTGTTATGTAAAAGGCATCAAGAAGATGCAAGAGAATACAAAAGAGGATAACTAGCTCCTGTTACCACCCAAAAAACAAAATGTATCAGACTGAGCTAACCAATATCAAAACTACAGAAAGAATACAAAAGAGGATAAAAGTTAGCTCCTATTACAGAAAAGCCCTGTATCAGACTATGAGCTAACCAATATCGAAACAAAGTGAGATTGGAATTTGTAGTTTTTTACAAATGTTATTTTAGATATAGGACCCTTTCAAAAGGTGGGTTGCTCTAATGGTAAGCATCCTCCACTTCCAACCAAGAAGTTGTGAGTTCGAGTCACCCCAAGAGCAAGGTGGGGAGTTCATGGAGGGAAGGATGCCGAGGGTCTATTGGAAACAGCCTCTCGACCCTAGGGTAGGGGTAAGGTCTGCGTACACACTACCCTCCCCAGACCCCACTTGTGGGATTATACTGGGTTGTTGTTGTTGTTGTAGAACCCTTTTCAAAAGAGATCAGTGAAAAATAACAAAGAGATCTATATTTAACACAAGAGATCTTTGAAGGACCATTTTCTTTTATTCAAACTGTAAGCATAGAAGATCATTTCCTCCGTATATTACTGATGTGTATTGTTATTCACAACGATATGAATATGCACATAACCAATGTGAGTATTAATACACAAACAAAGTTTGATAACCAAACATCTGAATAATAATACACAAACAAAATACAATTACCAAACACTTGACATTTGATGCAGAATTCATCCGGAATTATTTCCAATAACACGAGTAACCAGACGACCCCTAGCTCTAGTTGCACAACTCTCGTAGAGAAACAAACAACTTTGCCCACATAATTTAGTAAAATTATTAAGATAAATTTGCTAGATTTCTTACTATGTCTAGATCCACTAAAGAGGTAAACCTTACTTCTCATATGTAGCGACTAAAATTGAGCAATATACTTTGATGTATTTTCCCGTTTACTCAAAAAGACATTCTATAAGTACTTTGAAAGAGACGCGGTCAAGTGAAGACCACAAGAAGCAATAAATAGGTTTGAGAGTGGAAGTTAGTCGTTCTGCACATAGATAAATTATGACAACTCAAGCATAGAAGATAACATGATAAAAGGAGTACCTACCTCTCGGAAATATCCTGCCATTATGCAATTGTACATGCTAGTGGTAGGCATCACGTCAAATTTCTTCAAATCTTTGATCATGCCATATGCACCTTCAAACTGCATTTAGGAAAACATAAAGAACAGTGAGCTCTTGTAGTTAGGCGACTCTTTCAATACCCATACACAAATACATTCCCAAGAGAGAACTTACATCTTTTGCTCTCACAGTCATATTTATCATTATCCTGAAGGTCTCGCTATCTGGCTTGAGACCATGGCGAAGTAACATTGAATATATTCGATGAACCTAAGATTCATGAGGATACACATTAAAACTTGATTTGTGACGGCCAGAAATAAATCAAAGATACAAGAGATATGCAATGGATAATTTGCAAATATATAATGCTCTGGTACTTCGGGAAAAATTACTTATGTAAATTTCAACTCGAAGTATTTCGCCGCTAAAAGTGATTGAATCAAAGCAGCAAAAAATTCAGTTGACAAAGGAGAAAGAAGAAAGGACAAAGAGAAGGGACTAGAGTGAATCTTGAACAGATATATAAGAACACCGACGGGTTAAATTCAGCTGAAAATCTATCACAGCCATGAAGATTTTACCTTTTACTTGGATTTGACATCATAAACTTAGCTCTTCTACTGACAAGGGATGGATCAATATTTGTGAAGCCTATCTGCTATTAATACTTAACCTATTTGGAGACTCCGACTTTGCTGTTCCTAAGAGTTAAAAGCTCCAACGAGCAGATTATAAGAACTAATTCTTCTCTCTTTTGAGAAGGAGAACTAATTCTTATCTTTTGCCCCTAAAGATTGATATCACAATCTATTCTAGTACATTAGTATTTCATCTAAGCGTGCTGCCTGGGATGCTTTGATTCTTTATCCAGGTTCAGCTTTGGAGCATCAAAACTGTTCACTGTAACCATATATACATGAGTGGCAAATTATCAGAACAGCAAGGATCATTTGTGACCGTAAAATCTCAGATAATTGATGTGTCCTAGCCCAAACTATGTGACAGCTCCTCATAGCTTAAGTTAATGAGCTAAAACATCAAAAAAAAGATAAAAGATTCAAGTCAACCTACCAAATTATACTCACAGCTTTTATCGCAGGCATCTAGTATGGAATTAAATGTGTCCAACGTTAACGTCACACCTGCTTCAAACCTCTGATCAACCATATCAAGTGCAACATGTACCTATTCGCAAATTTGCAAGTATCAGTACATAGGAGAAGTTTAGATATCAACCATAACATGCAATGACTTATTTGCACTAAGAAATCTCCAATCACTGCATAGAGTATATCTAAAACATCAGTAAACAATCGGTTCATACCTTAAATAACTCACAACAGTACATAATAAGCTTCTGATATTGGGAAGATGTTGGTGTAAGCTCCAACTCAGCATGTAAATTTTTGAATTCAAGCATCACATCTTCAAGCTTCCACAAAATAACAAAGTAATCAGAGCAATATTTCAAAGGTGGACACACTAAGAACTAGCATGACTACAGATCCACTTGGCAACTGCAATAGTTTATTTAAAATTTACAACCAACTTTACATTAGCAACGTAAAGAAGTTATGCTAATCGCAATCCAGAGTCAATCAGTATCTAGAGGAAAAACATAAACAGAAGGGCAAAATACAATAAAAAAATTAAACTCCCTTTAACTTCCATTGTTCCAGTTCATGTGACATCAGTTGACACCATTTGACTGCACGCAGAGTTTAAAATGTTTATGTAACTTGTGACTTAAGAAAAAACAGCATCTTAGATATTCTCCAACAATCTTTTCCATTTATTTTTCTAATTCTATCTTTTTGGCCTCGGTTGTTGTACTGTTCTATTGTCTCTTTTCATCTTCTTGTGTTGAGGTTCTATCGGAAACAGTCTCTCTACCCCACAGGGTAGGGGTAAGGTCTGCGTACACACTACCCTCCCCAGACCCCATTTGTGGGATTATATTGGGTTGTTATTGTTGTTGTTTATGCAAGCGTCATGTGACTTGTATACCAAGGGAGATTACCAGCAGCATTCATGAGAAGTTCCTCACCGCAAAATTTGGCATGCTAGTTGTATAATTGTAAATGAACTCTGAGATGTTTTCTGCTCCAATATCTGCTTTGAGAGAGATTACATTAGGATGCATGAGAAGGGAATGTAAGTGGAAGAGATTATGTCAGAAGTTAAGGATTTGCTAACAGCAACAGCAAAAGGAAAATCGTCAATTTCCTTACAAATGATGTGAATACTCAAAAAAGTTTCTAGCATATAGTAATTTCCTTTTCTTTTTCTTGAGGAAATTGTATATAGTATATCTATTCGCAAAATTTTATAATAACCCTTTCTAACATGCATTGGGATAAGATACCAACATAGAGAGCATCCTATGAGTTAAATAATAATGGATAACCTTCATGTTATAGTACCCAATGCAATTAGAAAAGATTTGCCTAACATGAGGCCAGTGAATTAACAAATGAACCAACTATATAGGCGCCTCTAAACAAAAGAAAACTGAAAAGTTTACCTATTGATACTAACTCCTGAAGAAACTTCTTTGCAAAGGACTCCAGTTGCAACTTCCCCAAGAACTTGAAGATATTTGTGACACAATTCACAGATGAAATTTTTGTTATATCAACAGTGTGTAGGAGCCTCACAAAACCTTTAACACGATCCTCTTCACACAGTGCTAACAGATAGTTTTCTGCAACATGTACAACATTGTGAGATTCTAAAGTACGACACTGGTGCAAAGACAGCCTTTGCCAGAACTCACCATAAGATGCATTTCAGAAAAAATTGTGACATTCTAAGATGGTATCTGATTTGCAAAGACAGACTCTAAATTCATCAACAATTTGCATATGCATTACAAACATAATGTGCAACAAATATGAGAAAAAGAAACATGCAACTTAATCATTTTAATTTCTACTCATTGAAGTACAAGGTGCCACAAGTAGCTTCTAATAACCAGTAGGAGCAAAAAATTTGAATATAAAAACTAAAACAGTAATAGGGACATGTGTCCAGTAAATTGCAAACCTTGAAAGGAGGATTTATCGTCGCCATCATAAAGTGAAAGATGATAGAAGAGTTCTTCTAGTTTATCTTCATTCTCAACTTTAATCCAAAGCAACATCTCATAGTAAGCTAATCTTGCAAGTGAATCAGAATTTCTATCTATTATGAGCTCACAGTAAAAGTCAAATTCCTGTACCATGCCAAAATCAATAAAATACAAAAGAATTGGACCATAGCTCTCCTCTTCTACTTGGAAACCCTGTTCCTTCATTGATTTAAGAAGCTGATAAGCTTTTGAAAGCTGCTTCAACGACACCTCTTCATCATTTGTTTCTCTGGCTTTCTCTATACAGAGTCTTATTAGAGCATTATATTCTTTCAGGCCAGTTTCTCGTCCCAATTTACCAAACACTTTAATGGTAGTATCAGTCCCCAATTTACAGGCACATTGTTTAACCAACTGGTGGAAACGACTTGTCTGACTACTCTTGAAGGTCCATATTTCCTTCCTTTCTCGTGCTATTTCTTTCCGCCGCAATGACTTATTGGATCTATCTATATTTGATAACCATGGTACATCCAATACAGTTTCCAAACAACTTGTGTTGCTACTCGTTTCTGAATCGATCAAATCATAATCTAAATCACCTACAATAAGAGATAATAAGAAGAATATGTAGATAAAAAGGTTTGTAAGGCAATAGCATGCAAACGACATATGCAAAAGCAAATAGATATTCCAAGTCGTGCATCTTTTCCCCACATCTAATTACATCACAGTGGATCTTGTGATAGGAATTATTTCAGGTAGTCCTCTCTGATCCCACCTGCTGAAGCCCATCTTTTAAGCCTTCTGGATAATGCAGATATATCAATATAAGGATAACAGTAGCTGGGCGAGATCATAGTTCACACATTTGTTCAACCTTCCGCTATCAAATATCATTACAAGAATTCCTAGAATACCACAACATATTCAAATTCGAAACTAGGGAATGCACTTATAATTAATTAGATGAACAGCTAAACTGAAAATTATTGATATATTCCAATTTGGCAACTGAAAATTTGTGGTGACTCATTTAGGAGCTTTTTATTTTTTATTTTTTATTTTTTGAGAAGGAACTCATTTAGAAGTTCTCCCACTATTATTTAAGACTTCAAAGGTCAGAACATGATTCATCATAATGTGCGTTCATTTTTTTGAGCAAACTAACAATTATCATAATGTGCATTCATATTAAACAGCTCTTTGCTACTTTAACAAATGAGTGCATGTGATATGCCGAAGTAACAAAAAAACAACCAAAAGAATAACAGAGCAATAAAAGAATAAACAAAAAGAAGGCAATATTCCAGCATAAGTTAGTAGTCCTTCCTCAGTTTTTAATTTATCCAAAATTTAAAAATTATGACAAATGTACCTGAATTATCAAATTAACACAGAAATAAAAAGCATACCACATAGTATCGACGATATTTCTCCTGATAGCACTTTTGCTGATTCTCCTGGAAGAAAAAAACATAAATAATCAAGCAATTTCAAGTGTTTATAATGTTCCAGCAAAGAAGAAGTACAAGTGGGGTACCAGAATCAGCAGCTGACTTAAAATTCAGGCTTTCGGCGGCTATTTCACTGAGAGACTTGGAAGAATCAGTAGTCCGAGATGAAGATGGCGATTTAATGGAGGAGACGTACTGTTTTAGGGCAATATCCTCAGCCGAGGTAGAAGGGGCAGCGGATTTCCATTGCTTTGATATTTTACTGGCGGAGCGGAACAAAGAGCTTAGGGTTTTGGATTTGGAAGCTGGCATGAGCAATGACCCAACGAGATTCTCAACACGTGAACTGAGATGTTTTGTGAACAAAAGATTGTTTGTGTTTCTATTCGAACCGTTAGGTTTGATTATGTGTAGTTAAACTAGCTTATTTTAAAAAATTATCTATCGGGGAGAAATTTGGTGAAAGATTATAAGGATCTGATGATGAAAGGGAATTTTATTCAAGCAATGTTTACAAGATAAAGTTGGAACTTGTCCCTCAAGCCAATATTTCGTTGAACGATTATTGGGGACTAAGGTTTGGGTTTAACACTTCCAAAAAGTGAAGCTGTCATCTTTATCACCCACGTTCTTAAATATGTAGTCTCTTTTAGGACCATTATTTCAATTATAATTAAAAATAAAACATTTAAAATATAGCCACCTCGGAGGGACGTTTAGCTATGGCAGTTCAAAACTTTCAGAGGGTCCTATCAAAAAAAAATTCCAAACTTGTCTCTATTTGATTTCATAAAGTATCTTGACCAAAATTAATTAGGATTGATCAAATATTCAAATTATGTTTTCTCCGGATAAGATTTGGGTAGGTGAGAAGAAATCAACTAGAGTCTGTTGTCTTCATTAGGATTTAAATCTATGATCTCATGATTCTCACTCACTTCATTGACCATTAGGCCATATCATTTGGTGCTTTTCATAGTAAGATACTCTTTTTGTATTTACATGTTTCGTTGTGCTCCTTTATATTTTTAGTTTGTTACCCTCTATTTTCTCTTGTTAAGGTATTCTCTAAAAAGGTTAATGTCTGTCCATTCCATTTTATTTTATTTTTCAATTGAAAACGCACAATATTATTTGGTAGTCTCTGTCTGTTGAATGTTAAACCCACTGATGAGTTGTAGTTTGTTTTGATGATATAACAAACTTTCCTTGTAAAGAACCAGGTCAATATTAAACTAGCAGCATCACAAAGTCATCCATGCGTCTTGAAACTTCAGCTCATGTGAACGTCGGCTCATGCAAAGATGCGATAAAGAAAAACCAGCTGAGGGACATGTTCCCTTAGCACACCCCAGCAGCAGGATCGAGAGATGGGACAGCGATGGAAGATGTGACAACTTAGGTAACTGCTGCACTGTTCACGCTACAGTATAGCAACAATACAACAGTCATTTTCTGATGGTTGAGGCTCTTTACCTAAAAGATATTGGACATCCTTCTTGGAAAATGCAAGGCTTGATAATATCAAAAGGATGAACAACAACATTTGTAACTCAAGCTTTTGACAAAAAGAAATACTCAAGCATTAAGTGCTCTCAAGTATTAAAGACTCAAGAGCTTCAAGAGCAAGAAGACAACTCCATTAAGGTCTACAAACGTGCTCATCAAGTATTGATAATGTCCTTAGTTGAGTTGTAATCTTGTATTTTGTTTTTCATTGTATCCTACTAGCTTTTGTAGAAGCAACTAAGTAGGAATCTTTTTCATTCTTTATTCTCTTGATCTCACTGTGACTAAAGGTAGTCATGAGTCAAAGTCTTTGTAACTAGAGAGTTTCAAAGTGGCTTGTAATAGTGGTTACAAGTTAGTGTGTCAAAGTCTTTGTAAGGTTGCCTTTCAAAGTGGCTTGTAATAGTATAGATTACAAGTTAGTGAAGTTGAAATCCTACAAGTGTAGGTCGTGGTTTTTGTCCCCTTGAGTGGGATTTTTCCACGTAAAAATCCGTTGTCTCCTTGTGCACTTCGTCTAGCTCATAACTCTGTGGAAACTGGTAGAGGACCTGGTACCTCTACTGTTTGGTGGACCCCTACAAACTAACAATTGGTATCAGAGCGGGTTATTTCTAAACGGTTAACACCAAGAAAGGATTTGTAATGGCTGCTCCATCAAACTTTGAGGAAGGACAATCTACATATCGACCTCCTAGGTTCAACGGACAATACTATGGATGGTGGAAGACTCGCATGCACGACTTCATCATGGCTGAAGACTCAGAGCTATGGGACATCATCTGTGATGGACCTCACGTTCCCATGCACAAGGTAGGAGAGGTTGGACTGCTTGTGCCTAAAACAAGACTAGACTACAATGAGGCCGATAGAAAAGCTGTGGAAAAGAACTATCGTGCTAAGAAAATTCTAGTATGTGGAATAGGGCCGGATGAATACAATAGAATCTCTGCTTGTCAAACTGCGAAAGAAATCTGGCAAGCCCTGCAAACAGCCCATGAAGGAACAACGCAAGTAAAGCAATCTAAGATAGACATGCTCACCACCGAGTATGAGTTGTTCAAGATGAAGGAAGAAGAAAACATACAAGACTTGCACACTAGGTTCACTTCCATCATCAATGAGTTACACTCTCTAGGAGAGATCATTCCCAGGAATAAACTGGTGCGAAAAATTCTGAGCGTTCTGCCCAGCTCATGGGAAAGCAAGGTCAATGCCATTACGGAGGCCAAGGATCTGCAAACTCTCACTATGGATGAGTTAATCGGAAATCTAAGGACTTACGAAATGAAGAAGAAAAAGAACAGCGAAAGAAGGGAACCTAAAAAGGAGAAGAACCTGGTACTTCAGGCTAAAAAGCAGGAGTCAAGTGAGGAAGAGCACGACATGGCTTATCTCACCAAGATATTTCAGAAAATGGTTCGACAAGTGTGGAAAGCCTGGTCACTTCCTAAAGGACTGCCCACTCTTGAAACAAGACAACTATAAGTACAACGCTGACAAAGGTGCAAAGAGGAACCAGGTTCCTGACAACAGATTCAGCAGAAAAAGTGCAGCTGACAATGTTGTAAGGCAAGCTCTTGCTGCCTGGGGGGACTCATCCAGTGAATCAGATAAGGAACCAGAAGCTGAAAATAGTTCAATGGTGGTGGTTGACAACAAGGCAAAGGACTACGACTCACTGTTCTCTCTCATGGCACACTCAGATGGAGAAGAAGAAGATGACGCAGATGAGGTAAATTTCAGGGACGTTCAGAGAAATCTGAAGTCCTACTCTCCCAAAAAATTATTATCATTATCTAATGTTCTCATTGACGCATATTATGCCTTAAATGAGGATAAGGAACTTCTGATCACTGAGCTAGGAGAAATAGAACAAGCCAAGGACGACTTACTAAAAGTAATAAATGACTTAAGAGTGAAAAATGAAGAACTAATGAGTGATAGCAGTAGGATGAATGGAAGAATAGGAACTGTAGAAAGGGAGAGAAATGAACTTCAGAATAAAGTCTGCCATCTAGAAGAGACAATAGGGAAGAGCAAACTAGAACCAGGCATACTTAATGTGGATAAAGGGAAGGAAGTAGCCTGTGAAAAATATCTAAAGATGGAGAAGGATTTGAATGAAGCAAAAACTAAACTGTGCAGCGAATTAGAGAAAAACAAAGAACTCAATGTTGAACTAGGCAAAGTAAGGGTGGATCTGAAAAATCCCTGAACTGGACTTGGTCTTCTGATGTTGTGACTGCCATGTATTTCAATCAGAATGGAAAAAGGCAGGGAATTGGATTTCAAAAGGAAAAAACACCTTATAATCCTAACAACAAATATGTCACTGTTCCTGATAACTGGTTGTGTACCTACTGTGGGAACAATGGACACTTTAAAGGAAGTTGTCCAGCTAGAGATCAATCTGTCCAAAAAAATAAAGCCTTTGTGATCAAAAGTAAACTTGAGCAGGGAACGCAAACTCCTGCCAGCTTGGGATAAAGCAATCCTTATTCACCCTTTCCCAAATTACAAGGGACCCAAACTCGTTTGGGTTCCTAAATTTAATCATTAACTCAAATGTGCATGGTTCAGTGAGAGAAAGCAGACTACAATGAATCATGGACAGTGGATGCTTGAAACACATGACTGGAAATACTTCAGATTTTCTCTCATTGAAGGCCTTGCAGGGAGGGGATGTGTCCTGTGGAAATGGAAAGAAGGATACATCCTTGGTGTTGGAAATGTTGGGAGGTCATTGGAACATTCAATAGAAAATGTCTACTATGTGGATGGACTCAAATACAGTCTATTGAGTGTGTCTCAGATTTGTGACAAAGGAAACAAGGTTGAGTTCTTGTCAAAAATATGCACAGTCACCAACCTAATGACTGGATCTTGGCCATGCAGGAGGAGCTTCATCAGTTTGAAAGAAATAAAGTTTGACACTTGGTTTCTCGACCATAATAGGAACTGGGTGGGTGTTCAGGAACGAGCTGGATGAAAATGGAAAAACGACTCGAAACAAAGCAAGGTTGGTGGTTCAAGGCTACAATCAAGAAGAAGGGATTGATTATGATGAGACATTCGCACCAGTTGCACGCATGGAATCCATTCAAATTCTCATTGCCTTTGTATCGCATATGGAATTCACCTTGTTCCAAATGGATGTAAAAAGTGCCTTCTTAAAACGGCTATCTCAAAGAAGAGGTCTATGTCAAGAAACCTCCTGGATTTGAAAGTCATATACACCCTGAATACGTTTTCAAATTGGAAAAGGCATTGTATGGATTGAAGCAAGCCCCTCGAGCTTGGTATGAAAGATTGTCTAAGCTTCTACTTGACAACGGCTTTACTAGAGGGAAGATAGACAACACCCTGTTCCTAAGGAAAAGAGGAAGGAATCTGCTCATTGTCCAGGTGTATGTGGATGATATCATTTTTGGTGCCACTGCTGATTCACTGTGTAAAGAATTTGCAACGCTCATGGGCAGTGAGTTCGAGATGAGCATGATGGGGGACCTGAACTTCCTCTTGGGTCTTCAAGTCAAATAGTCTGTCAAGGGTACGTGCATTAGCCAACAACAGTACATCAAGGAGCTGCTCAAGAAAGTCTGATATGGAGGACTCCGTAGTTATTGACACACCAATTGTTGTGGCTACCAAACTCGACATGGATGATGCTGGAATTCCTATAAATCAAACCATGTATAGAGGGATCATTGGATCACTTCTTTACCTCACAACGAGCAGACCAGACATAGTCTTCAGCGTGGACTCGTGTGCAAGATTCCAATCCAGCCCAAAGGAGTCTCACTTGAAGGCTGCAAAGAGAATCATGTGCTATCTCAAAGGCACACAGGACCTGGTTCTATATTATCCCTCAGGTGACAATTTCAATCTTGTCGGTTAGGCTGACGTTGATTATGCAGGTTATCTAGTAGACAGGAAGAGCACTTCTGGAATGGCTCATTTTCTTGGATCATGCTTGATCTCCTGGGGAACAAGAAAGCAAAACTCAGTGGCTCTATCTACATCAGAAGCAGAGTATGTTGCAGATGCCTCCTACTGTGCACCACTACTGTGGATCAAACAACAGCTGGAGGACTTTGGTGTTTTTTTATTGACAACATTCCCCTCCTCTGTGACAACACAAGTGCACTCAACATGGCAAAAAATCCTGTTCAGCATAAAAGGACCAAGCACATTGATGTGCGACATCACTTCCTCAGGGATAATGTTGAGAAGGGGCACATATGCATGAGATTCTGCTGCACTGAAGATCAAATAGCTGACATCTTCACCAAAGCTCTTGGTAGAGAACACTTTGAAAATAACAGATTGGCTCTGGGAATGCTGAAACCCAATCAGGGACCTGGTTCTCCTAAGGCCCACATGTTTTACACATGGTATAACACATTTAGGTGTTTTCCTAATAAAGTCTAACTCACTTCTATACCGTTGCAGGTAGACACGCATGGGGGTTACAGAACTTTATGCAGTGGCACTGTAGACTATGGGAGGACTAATGTATATACTTTTGAAAATAAAATGAGATGGTCTGGAACCTGGTCATGCAGCTCAGGTCAGTGGTTACATGCTTTACAATTCCTGCTTTTAAAAAAAAAGTGCTACATTAATTATAGACTGCCACAACACTCTCTCTCCACTGTGTCATCTGAGACTATCGATCACGTCAAACGTCCCACCTCTCAGACTTCCTACACGTTCTCCCACCTCTCTCCAACCGCCAAACTGACCCGTTTCCTCTTCCCTCCTATTCTACAAAAACCCTTGTCTCTCACCTTATCCTTCACACTTGCTCTCCTCATTTTAAAACCCTTCCATTTTTCTTCTTTTCTTACTCAACAATGGCAGCTCAAGCTGAAAATATATCTTCTCCCATCGCTACTCCCAGCGACGAAAAACCCCTGTGAAATCCTAGTCTCCATTCCTGAACAAGAACCATTTCCAGTTGCTGAAGGGCCCTCTTCCGGACTGGGACTCTCATCGGAACCCGCTAAATCAGAAGCTTCCCCTTCAACCTCACACCCTCCTCACCAAAAACTCCTTTCAACTCAGCCCCTCTTACTTCTCCGCCTTCTTTGGAGCTTCAGGACAAAGAGGCTGCTGAAAATATTATTGACATCAACTATGCTTCTGAGACTCATGAGGTTGTTGTGTCTACCCTTGAGGAGGTTGGGGTCATGGTTCCTCTTGAGGCTACTCAGCCTGAACCTTCACCCTCGTATCCTGATGAGGGAACTGGTCCATCCTCCCCAAGGGAGCTAAGGTTTATTTTCTATACCCCACCTCTAGAGTCCATTCCTCATGTCCATATTGATGATGAGCATGATCTGGCCCTAAGTGCGCGATTCAAACTTTGCACTGCACCTCTCACTACTGTTTCTACTGAGAAGAGGCCCTCCACGCGCCTCCAAAAGAAAGAAGCTGAGACTCAGGCTCTGGAGAAAAGTAAGAAAACAAACAAGTCTAAAAGAAAGCGTCTTTTACAAGAGGGTGAGAGTGCTGTGGACAAGCGTATTCCTGTTGTGGAAGTAGATGAGGGAACTCCAGAGGAACCTGGTTCTCTAGTTCCTCGGAAGAAGGCTGTAGCAAAGAAAAATGTGAAGTTTGTTGATGAAAAGCTGGATGAGTCAGTTTCGAAGGGTGTTAGTAGAGAAGCAAGTGGTACCAAATCAGCAAGTTCCAAGGGTAAATCTGCTACGAGGTCTGGAAAGAGGAAGCGCAGGGCTATCACAGGAGAACCTGCGAGAACATCTAGTGAAATGGAAGCTGCATTATGGAAGGAAAATGTTCAAAAACAAAAAGTGTTGTCAGGGCGCACAATTGATCCTGACATTTTGGACATGCCTGGGATGAGCCAACTCATGGCTATCCTAGAATTTCAAAAGTGGGATGGTCTTCTGAGGGTGAGTGCTCCACAAGTGTATGACGAACAGGTTAGGGAGTTTTATACTACTTTTCTTTGTCCTGTTGAGAACCATGGCTGTGTCATTGTTGGGAAGGTGGATATATTGTTTGATGATTCGAGTTTGGGGGAGATTTTGGATGTTCCATCTGAAGGGCTGTCCTCCTTTGATCCAACCAAAGAAGCGTGCAGTCACAGCTTCAAAAAGGCTATCATGAAGCCAGCTGCCTTACAACATGGGGACTGGGTATACAAGAAGTCGATGCTGCCAATGTACCAACTGTTGTTCGAACTGGTTAACAAGGTCCTATTACCCAGATCTGAAAGACGACATGTGGCGTCCCTATCTGATCTTATGCTGATGGAAGCTCTGGACAACAACACCCCTGTGAATCTACCTGCTCTCATGATCAATCATATGCATAAGGTAGTGTCCATGAAAGATGGAAATCATGGTCTTCCCTATGGGTTCTTCTTGACAAAGTTGTTCAAGGCCTTCAACGTACCACTGGGGACTCTGCGTGTGGGCACTCGCAAGCAATGTTTCACAAAATTGACCTTAGAGGAGTGTGAATGCATTGAGAAGGCAGGGGGTAGCAACTCCATGATCTCACATTTGAACAATGGCCTGAATGATGCTCAGGAAACCATTCGGAGGTTGAAAGCTCAGCTCGCACTCAAGGAGGTGTCAGGCGTTACCGCTCAGGAACCTGGTTCGTTCTCTGCTGAAGAAGCGTCTCGCCTGGCCAAGGAGAATGCAGACCTTAAGGCTCAAGTTGACAATCTGAAGGAAAGGCTTCTTCAAGAACAGTCCTCTGCGAATGCCCGCATGGACTTAGTTCTTCGTACTCTGGCTGCTTCTACCCTTCCTCCTCCCTCCTCTAGTGCCCCTTAGGTGTCCCTCTCTCTCAGTCCAGTATATGTTATGGTGGTTATCTATCCGTTTTGTTGCACTTTTCTTTTTTTTAGTAGGAAATTGGATTCCATGTAACTGCTCCCATCTTGAAAATCCAAACAGAAGTCCACTGCCTCCGGGCAAGGACTTCTGTATGTATATATCGTTTGGGNAGTTAGGGGGAACTTTCTTCTGCTTAATTTTCTTTTTCTAACTATTCTTGATTTTAATGGGCACATTGATAGGGGGAACATGATTGGGAACCGTTTGCTTATATGTTGTGTTGTTCTAAGCTTTCAAGTTGTAAAAAGTTTGTCATCATCAAAAAGGGGGAAATTGATGAGTTGTAGTTTGTTTTGATGATATAACAAACTTTCCTTGTAAAGAACCAGGTCAATATTAAACTAGCAGCATCACAAAGTCATCCATGCGTCTTGAAACTTCAGCTCATGTGAACGTCGGCTCATGCAAAGATGCGATAAAGAAAAACCAGCTGAGGGACTTGATCCCTTAGCACACCCCAGCAGCAGGATCGAGAGATGGGACAGCAATGGAAGATGTGACAACTTAGGTAACTGCTGCATTGTTCACGCTACAGTATAGCAACAGTACATCAGTCATTTTCTGATGGTTGAGGCTCTTTACCTCAAAGATATTGGACATCCTTCTTGGAAAATGCAAGGCTTGATAATATCAAAAGGATGAACAACAACATTTGTAACTCAAGATTTTGACAAAAAGAAATACTCAAGCATTAAGTGCTCTCAAGCATTAAAGATTCAAGAGCTTCAAGAGCAAGAAGACAACTCCACTAAGGTCTACAAACGTGCTCATCAAGTATTGATAATGTCCTTAGTTGAGTTGTAATCTTGTATTTTGTTTTTCATTGTATCCTACTAGCTTTTGGAGAAGCAACTAAGTAGGAATCTTTTTCATTCTTTATTCTCTTGATCTCACTGTGACTAAAGGCAGTCATGAGTCAAAGTCTTTGTAACTAGAGAGTTTCAAAGTGGCTTGTAATAGTGCTTACAAGTTAGTGTGTCAAAGTCTTTGTAAGGTTGCCTTTCAAAGTGGCTTGTAATAGTATAGATTACAAGTTAGTGAAGTTGAAATCCTACAAGTGTAGGTCGTGGTTTTTTTTTGTCCCCTTGAGTGGGATTTTTCCACGTAAAAATCCGTTGTCTCCTTGTGCACTTCGTCTAGCTCATAACTATGTGAAAACTGATAGAGGACCTGGTACCTCTACTGTTTGGTGGACCCCTACAAACTAACACCCACGCTAAGCAACTTAGTGACTTCATACTTATTTTATTATGTTACAACATGAACATAGACGAACCTCAATAGACTTCAGTTCATCATTTATTTAGTGAGATAAATATTTATTGAGTAGTATTAAATTTCTTTTAGTTACATTATTTAATTTTCATGCCTTTGTTAGTTTTGACATAGTTTTAATTGACGAGACGGAGTGGTGTTAACAAGAAGTTGGGGGTTTGGAGGCAGACCCTAGAGTCTAAGGGTTTCAAGTTTAGCAGGACCAAGACGGGATAATTGGAACTGCAAGTTCGGCAACGGTACCAGGAAGGGGATGTGGAGGTGAGGCTTGACACACAAGTCATCCCCAAGAGAAGAAGTTTCAAGTATCTTGGATCTATAATACAATGTAACGGGTACATTGATGAAGATGTCACGCATCGTATCGGAGCAGAACGGATAAAGTGGAGGCTCGCTTCCGGTGTCTTGTGTGATAAGAATGTGCCAATGAGACATAAAGGTAAGTTTTACAAGGTTGTAGTTAGATCGACTATGTTGTATGGAGCAGAGTGTTGGCCGGTCAAGAACTCTTATACCCATAAGCTAAAAGTAACTGAGATGGTGTGCGCATACCCGGTTGGATAAGATTAGGAATTAAGTTATACGGGGAAAGATGGGAGTGGACCCTATGGAGGATAAGATGTGGGAGGCGAGGTTGAGATGATTTGGGCATGTTACAAGGAGAAGTATAGAAGCCCCAGTTAAAAGGTGCGAGCGGTTAGCCACGATGGGAAACAGGAAGGGCAGAGATAGACCTAAGAAGTCTTGGGGAGAGGTTATTAGGTGGGACATGGCGCAGCTGAAGATGACTGAGGACATGGCCCTAGAGAAGGAGGGCGTGGAGGTCAAATATTAGGGTAGAAGGTTTGTAGGTAATCGAGCGGTTCGCTTTGTCTTACTCAGATCGCTAGCATTAGTGTTAGTATGATATCTTGTATTCATTGATGGCTATTACTACCTAGAGTCTGACTGCATTCTTGGATTCGATCTTATTTCATCTTGTTGTTATTCTTACTTGTTTCAATTACCTTTTCTTTTTCATTCATTCTCTAACCGATGGTCTACCAGAAATAGTCTCTCTACCCTTCTAGGAATATGAGTAAGGTTGCGTTCATCTTACCTTTCTTGTACCCCTACCTATGGGAAACTACTGGGTTTGTTGTAGTTGTTATTGTTGCCTTTGTTCCCATTACTAGTGTACCTTTTAATTGGTGAAAAGATTATTCATTTTGTAAGTATTATTGAGTAAATTTTATCGGGTAAATTAGATAATATTTTACTTGGTGAAAAAATTAAAATATTATTTGATAAAAGACAATATCTATTGAATAATATTATTAACTTGGAGAAGTCTATTTAGCAAATAAATTTTATAAGTTGGATAATTATTTGAAAATTTTGAAAGTTTAAAAGGTGACATGGCATGATACATCCTCTCTCCGGCACCAAAAGTCGAGTTTTCAATCAAAATAACTTTTTTTGTCGGTAAAATAATATTATCTATATTTATTTGATTACTATATTAAAAGCACGAAGGTCCTTAGAGAAATGTCGTTCTTTTTTTTTGCCCTTAACAAGTGTTATTTATGTCGGATAAAACAGTAATTGCAACAAATTATTTTTCGTATTTCATCCAAATTTGGAGACTTGAATAAACATGTGTACATTTTGTTATAAATAAAGTGAATGTATATGGATGTTCATTTAATCCATCTATATATTCTATACAATGTACTACTTGGATAGATGCACCTATTAATTCCTAGGATGTATCTTGTGAGTTTTTGGTGTATCTTGTATAGTATAAATAGGACATTCTTTGCCCATGGAAGAAGACACATGAAACACATTTGAATAAGATAACTTCTACATTCTCCTCCTATACATATTGTCTCTATTACTATGTTGCTCTATTTTGCTCTCATTTCTTAACACGTTATCAGCACGAAGTTCTAACCAAATTTATTATCTCTAGGTTGTGTTTACTTTTATCTTTTCTTTTGAATAAGGTACATTTCTTCTAAACCTATTCCAGTACTGCTGCTATGCATGTTTGTATGTGAAATCTTCTCTATGTTTGAGTTTTCTCTGGTGATCATGCTTAAAGTAGTTTCACCTACATAATAAGATGTAATCTATAATTCATGCGTCTGTAATTCAATGATTTCTCCTATGTAATATTTTACCGAATTCCATCTATCAACTATATAAAGAAACAAGAGGCCTTAATCTCATGCTAGACTCATTATCAAATATGTGTTCAACTAAGTTTCAGTTTGACTTTATAAAAAAAAACTAAGTAATTAAAAGATGTAGCATACGCCATCTATTATATGTTCTCTTTAATTTAAAGTCAGCATGTCCGTTAAAATTATATTCATAGCAATTTTAATCTCATGCAATCATGATTCTGGCTTGTGCATCATAAATAAATGTACTACATATGCCAATTCTTACTCTTAAGCAATAAATAATATCTATTAAAATTAATTGGTGAATATGCCAAGAATGATATACAATATCTTTTTAGTGTTTTTGTATTTCATGGTTATTCGCATGCTTTGTTCACCTTATATATGTCAACATATATTTTTTCTTTCTATATCCATGTTGCATTCGGCTTTTACGACCGGTCAGTCTGTCATAAAATGATACTTTGATTTATTTATTTTTAATTTAACTATTTTTTGTGATAGTTTTACTATGTCGAAATTACCAAAGCTTGAATTTGTGGTACTTGACCTCTCTTAGAATAACTATTTGCCATGGATACTTGATGCTGAAATTCTCCTTGACGCTAAAGGTCATGGTAACACTATTAAAGAAGGAAATGAAGCATCAAGTCAGGATAAGGTGAAAGCCATGATTTCCCTTCACCATCATCTCGAAGAAGGGTTAAAAATGAATATTTAACCGTGAAAGATCCATTTCAATTATGGACTAGTTTGAAGGAACGACATGACCACCTAAAGGCCATAGTATTGCCAAGAGTTCGTCGCGGGTGGATGCACTTACGGCTACAAGATTATAAGACTATAAGTGAATATAATTATGTTGTATATATAATAATTTCCCAACTAAAATTATGTGGGGAACCTATGAATGATGAGGACGTGTTGGAAAAGACTCTTTCCACTCTTCATGCCTCAAATATGGTGTTACAACAGCAATAACGTGAAAAGGGCTTTAAGAAATATTCTGAGTTAATTTCATGCCTTTTGGTGGCTGAACAACATAATGCCCTTTTAATGAAAAATCACGAAGCCCGCCTTACTGGATCAACTTCATTTCCGTAAGTGAATCTGGGAACGATAGATCTAAAGTTTGAAAGAAGACAAAATAATTATCGCGGCCGTATAAATATACGTGGGCGTGGAAAGGGGCAAAATAATAATCGCCATGGTGGTGGTCGTTATAAACAAGAGAACAATAAGGGTTCTCAGAATAATCATTAAAAAGGCAAAGGTAATATTTGCCACCGATGTGGTATGAAAAATCAGTGGGCACGAATTTGTCGTACGCCTGAACATTTTGTCAAACTTTATCAAGCCTCCGTAAAAAGGAAACAAAGTAAGGTTGAGACTAACTTAACCTTTCAAAATGATGATGAGGCGGGCCCTATGAATAATCATGATAAAGTTGAAGTGTAATGACCCGGCCGCTCGTTTTGAGCTCTAGCTCGTCGTTCAACAGTTTGAGGTCATGAGCAGCTTCATTTAAGGTTTTATGACTCGTAGGCGTGGTCGGAGTTGAATTTTGGGAAGTTCGGAGTCAATTGGGAAAGAAAGTTCTCATTTCGGAAGCCTTAAGTTGGAAGAATTGACTAAGATTGAATTTTTGAGTAAACGACCTCCGAATCAGGATTTGAAGGTTCCAACGGGTTTGTATGATAATTTCGGACTTGGGCGTATGTCCGGAACGGGTTTTGGATAACCCGGGAGAGTTTCGGCGCATATTGTGGAAGTTAGCATTTTAGAAGAAATTTCATAAGTCTGGGTTGACGTACATTCAGTGATATTGATATCCATTTGGGATTCCGAGTCTAGGAATAGCTCCTTATGGTGATTCTGGAGTTGGGAGCGTGATCGGAAGTGAATTCGGATATCCGTAGGTCATTTTGAATTCATTTGACTAAAGATAGAAATTTGAAGGATTTTGAGAAATCCGACCGGCAGCGGAAATTTTGATATCGGGGTCGAAATGTGATTCCGAAAGTTGGAGCAGGTCCATAATGTCGAATATGACTTGTGTGCAAAATTTGGGGCCAATCGGACGTGATTTGATAGGTTTCGGCATCGGATGTAAAAGTTAGAAATTTCAAAGTTCATAAAGCTTGAATTGGAGAACGATTCGTTGTTTCGATGTCATTTGATGTGATTTGAATTCTCGAGCAGGTCCGCATTATGTTTTGGGACAGGTTGGTGCAATTGGACGGGGTCCCGGGGGGCCTCGGGTGGATTCCGGGTGGTTAACGGATCGAATTAGGAGTTTGAGAAATAGCTGAAGTTGCTATCATCTGGTGTGACCGCACCTGCGAGGTTCAAGCCGCAGGTGCGGCGCCACAGTTGTGGTTGTTGTGTCGCATGATCATAAAAGGGTGGCTTGGCTGGGGGACGCAGGTGCGAGGTTATTTCCGCACCTGCGGTTAAGGGAGCGCAAGTGCGGAGCCAGGCTGGGAAGAGGAGACCACAAGTGCGGAGGATTTGGGCGCACCTACGGGAGCGTAGGTGCGGGCTAGAGATCGCATGTGCGAAAAGGCAGGAGGCAGTGTGGTGTTTTAAAAATTTGTCATTTCTTCTCCTATTTTCATTTGGCGTGGGCGGTTTTGGAGAGCTTCAAGAGGGAATTTTCTTCAAGCATCACTAGGTAAGTGATTTCTTCCCATTTCTAAGTTAAATATGTGATCTTACATGGAATTAGATATGGAAATTGATGTTTTAGACGTCAATACCACACAAGAATATAGGTTAAATGTGTGGTACCCAATTTTTCGAGTGCTGTCTCACAAGAAGAACCTGGTTCTTCTTTGTGTTCCAACTTCTACTGGTGCGGAATAATAAAAGCAGTAAAGTAAAAACACAGAGATTTTTACGTGGAAAACACCTGGCTCAAAAGGTGAAAAAACCACGACCTACTCCTCAGTAGGATTTGCTCAAACTCTTCACTAAAAACTCTGAGCCAAACGGACTTACAAAATAAACTCTTTTGTAATCCTAGGACTAACTCTAATCCCTTCGTATCAACTAGCCTCTAGCTAATTTCTACAAGCTTCAAGTTAACTCTAACTTGAACAATGTGTACCTATTACAATTGCTTCTATGAAAGCTGAAAAGATACAATATTAAAACTCCTACTACAATCAACTAGACTCAATACACAAACGATGGAATTGGTTCTTCTAGCTGATCTGTAGCCTTTGTATCGCACGATAATTCTGCTTGCAAAATAACTGGGAATTTTGTTTTCAAATCTTGATTCACTTATGTACTTGTCCGTCCAGAATTTCAACAAGAATACTTCAAGTACTTATAGAGTCAGTAGTTGAGCTTGTCGTTCAATTCTAGTACAACTCTAACTAGGTGAAAGAGTTCGAATTAAACTCAACTTCCTTCCTTTTTTACTATCCTTGCTGAATTCAACTTCTACCCTCTTTATCAGTTTGTAACCTTTTCGCATTAGGAGAAAATCTCTTGGTTCATTGATACTTCACAATCACATTTATCTCCTCTGCATATACGGTTTATGTGTCAGCCATTCAGTTCAAATATGTGTGCTCTGATGGACCTGGTTCAACTGGTCAAACATTTGTCAATCTTCAAAACTATGCAGTGACTTGGGTCAACAAATTCCTCCTTTTTGATGATGACAAACTTTGTGCTTAATCTTGTATACACTTCAAACACTTTGTACGATTTTAAGCATTAATCATAGAGAAACCAGGTTCATTTAGGTTATAAATATCACTTTAATTTATTTTTTTGAAAAGTCAGCTCATATCTTCCCCCTTTTGGCATCATCGAAAAGTTTGCAAAATGATAAACTTACCAGAGGTTATTAACAATTACTCATGGCCATTTAGGCAACTGCAGGTGCAAAACATGATTAATCAACACAAGAAACCAATAAATGTAAGCTAAATAAGAAATTGAGACAAGTCAATAACTAAACAACAAAATTCATTGATTAGAAACGAACATCAAACACCAGACAATTTAAACAAAAACAGCCAAAAACCATGAGCAAAACAGAGTTAAAAAAACAGAAACAAGAACAGAATCCCGAACTGGGTCATAGATGGGGTAATTTGGTAGCTCTAGACAGCCTAAGGATTGGAAGGTGCATAGGAGGTTATGGTCTTGGTTTGTAGAAGAGAAAGCATCTGTTGAAGAACACCCTCGTTCGTTTCCTTCTCTTTTGTTAGTTCAGCCCAGAGAGCATCTCGCTCAGCTTCAACCTCAATCACACAAGATTTCAAACGAAGGATCTCCATATCCTTGATCTCGCTTTCCTGCACCAGAGTTCTTACTTTGCTGTTGACTGGATGCTTCCTAGATGAACCAGGTTCATCTGCAGGAACATTGACAATGTAATCACATGTCAGCAAAGTTTCCTTCCCAAAACAATCCTTGGCAGTCTCCATTTCATCCTTCTTCACATGAACCCCAAAATGTGCAAGCACAACTGTCAAAATGAAACCATATGGTATTACATGTGCTTTGGTTCCATTCAAACCTCTGTCCAAGAGTTGGATGATGAAAGCTGACCAATTGATTTGCTTTCCCCTGTACAGACACTCCATCAGAGTCAGATCCATATAGTTGGCTATGTGCCTTCTTTCTTGTATGGGCAGCAGGAATTTGATGACAAACTCGAAGAACAACTTGTGCTCTGGATTCATTTCACTTTTGTAGACCGGCCTGGGTTCAATCTCCCTCTCATTGTTACTGAAGAATCTGGTGATGTTGATTGTTGAGGCCATCCTATCTAGACAAGGCCATCTCTGCCTTGTGTAGTCCTCATAGCCCTCAGCTGGTATGCTTAGAATTTCACCCAGCTCTTTAGCATCAAAGGAGACTTGAAATCCTTTGACCATAGAGGTGACCGTGCCGTCTTTGACAATGGCATTTCCCATGAATTCCACCAATTCAGCCCTTGCCAACCCGCCTTCCATGCGAAGGGCCATGTCTTTCCATCCCTGCACGTCCAGAGTGTCCTGTAAGTATCTCATTCCATGCTCCTCTAGATCTTTGAACAACTTGCCATTCAAGATTGTTCGCTTTCCAAACATTATGATTCTGTCAGTCTCTACATCATCCTCCTTCTCCTCTTCTCCACTCCAGTCTGCATCATCATCTTTCTCCACAACCTTCACTTTCTTTGCCTTGGACCTAGTCCTTTTGGCAGTGCTTGGAGTTGCGGCGGACACATCAACTGACTTCTTTGAAGAAGCCTTAGCCTTTTTGGGTTTTGGTTTCCCAACACAACTAGAGCAAGCCGCTCCTCTTGTTGGACCAGGTCCAACGTCTCTTCTTCAATAACAACAGCCTCAACAGGCTCTCCAATCTTAGCTTTACCCTTTGCCGCCTTCTTTTTCCTGCTCTCTTGTAGAGCCTTCTCCAACTTTTCTTCTTCTTCTCTCACAGTATTACGAGTAGCACGCACCTTGGGGACAGAAGCATCAGCAGAAACAACAGCTTTCCTCTTCTTTGGAGGAACTGGGGTAGATACGTTCTTGGACTTCTGAGCCCTCCTTTTCTTGGGGTTATAGGACTCCCCTATTTTCTTTAGCCTTTCAGCCAATGTCTCGTCCCCAAATGAACCGGGTTTATCTGATCCTTTCCTCAAGCTTTCTAGACCTGCCGCTGCTTCCTCAACTACACTTCCCCCTAAATCTGTGACATCTTCTCCAACCTTCTCAAGAATGGGACCACATATAGCCAATGTAGTACCATCCTCCCTAAATCCCCTTACATAAGTTTCTTCACCCTCTCTCTCAAGAGTTTTACCTTTTCCCAATTTTCTACGCCTATCAGGCACTTCAACATCAATAACGGAGCCCACTAACACAAACATGTTCTAAGTAGTAGCCGGTTCAGAACTAACCTCAAGATTACCTTGTTCAGAATTTGATGAACCAGGTGATTCATACTCGTTGGCTGATTTAAAAGAATCACTTGATGATTCAGAGTTATTATCTTTTTCAGCCTACAGAATTTCCTCCAAGAATCTTGCACAGGACCCAGAAGCCGCTGATTTTCTGGCAAGAACCTTTACACGACGACCACGGGGGGATGGGTTAGAGTCAGGTGTGGGTTCAGGAATATGAGGGTTTTCAGGGGTTGAGGTTCTTTCTGGTGATTGATTCATAAAGCCCTCCATCATAATCACGATTTGGCAATGAAGTAGAAGAAGAAGCAGGTGGTGGTGAAGACATGATTATCAGCGTTGTTAGGAAGAAAAGAAAATTTATCAGATTTCGTTTGAGAAGAGTGAGATGAACTTGGTTCGACGGTTACTTTATGAAGTAAAGAGTAATGATGACCCTTTTATAAGATGTGGCTAGGGGGTTTACAACATGCAGAGTATTTACTCAAGTGGGAATCTAATCGCCGTAGGATTGACATCGATTAGACATTTAATTTCCCCTTAAAACGAAGCTAATTAAGTATAGACGGTACTTCTTGAAACTGGTTCAATTTTGGGTAAGTACGAAGTATTTGAATATGAACCAAATATAAATAGAGTCCTGCTCATGTATGACTGTAATTGATTTAATAAACGTATGGAGATGAGTACGTACCTTGACAGTCAGATGAACCAGCATGGATGAACCAGGTTCATCTTGTTAAGATCTTTAATTTGCCTCAATTTACAAATATAGGGAAATGTCATTAGCACCGAGAGAATCATATTAATACATGGAAAGAGAGTATGGCAATAAAGATATGATACTGAGCAATGATTAGTCTGGTTAAGTACCTAAGTTAAGTTTTCTAGCCCATTTTTTTCTTTTTCATTTTCAATAAAAAAAGTTTCATTTTTGTTTTTCCAATTAGGTGATCTTAATCATCCCTAATTCAAGCTTGTTTCTCTTAAAATTCTCCTTACTCAGTGCTTTGGTGAAGATATCTTCAATTTGCTTGTCAGTAGCACAAAATTCAATTGAGATCATTCCTTTTTCATGGTTGTCCCTAAGGAAGTGGTGTCTAACATCTATGTGCTTAGTTCTCTTATGATGAACCGGGTTCTTGGTCATACTAATTGCACTAGTGTTATCACAGAAAATAGGAATGCATCCCACATCTATACCAAAGTCCATGAGTTGTTGCTTAATCCACAACATCTGAGCACAATAAGAGGCCACCACATATTCATCCGCATCAGTAGACAAAGCTACTGAATTCTGTTTCTTGGTGGCCCAAGACACAAGGCAGGAGCCCAAGAAGTGAGATATGCCTGAAGTACTTTTTTCCTGTCAACCAGAAAACCTGCATAATCAGCATCAGCATATCCTAAAAGGTCAAAATTACTACCTTTAGGATACCAAAGGCACAAATCAGTGGTGCCTTTCAAATATCTCAAAATTCTCTTCACTGCAGTGAGGTGAGATTCCTTTGGATTTGCCTGAAACCTAGCACACAGACCCACGCTGAACACAATATCAAGTCTGCTGGCAGTGAGATATAATAGAGACCCAATCCTCCCTCTGTATAGCTTCTGATCAACGGATGAACCAGGTTCATCCACATCCAATTTTGTAGCTGTGGCTATGGGAGTGTCTATTTNTGATGGATCATTGTTCCATTTGGGTTTTACTTGATTTGGAAGCCTAAGAAGAAGTTCAGCTCACCCATCATGCTCATCTCAAACTCGCTCCCCACAAGTGTAGCAAATTCCTTACTCAGTTTTTCAGTAGTTGCCCCAAATATAATATCATCCACATATATTTGCACAACCAGGAGTTCTTTACCCTTTTCCTTTAAGAACAAGGTGATGTCAATTTTGCCTCGTTTGTACCCATATTCTAATAGGAATTTTGATAGCCGCTCATACCATGCTCTAGGTGCTTGTTTGAGACCATAGAGAGCCTTGTCAAGTTTGTATACGTGGCCTGGTGACTCCTTGCTTTCAAAACCTGTAGGCCGTTTGACAAATACATCTTCCTTCAAATAGCCATTGAGAAAGGCACTCTTAACATCCATCTGATGGAGAGTGAATTCCATATGTGCAGCAAATGTTATAAGAGGTCTGATTGCCTCCAGTCTTGCCACAAGGGCAAAGGTCTCATCATAGTCGATTCCCTCTTCTTGACTATACCCTTGAACAACCAGTCTAGCCTTGTTTCTTGTAACAGTTCCATCCTTATCGAGCTTGTTCCCGAAGACCCACTTTGTGCCAATCACTTATCTGTCTAGTGGCCTGGGTACCAAGTGCCATACTTGACTTCTTTCAAACTGATTCAGCTCCTCTTGCATGGAATTTACCCAATCATCATCTTGTAGGGCTTCACCAATGTTCTTTGGTTCGATTAAGGATAGGTAGGCATCAAACACACACAGATTTTTCAAGGAGGCTCTTGTTTTGTTTCTGGATGACAAATATGTTATGATGTTCTCAAGAGGATGAGAACTTTAATATCTGTGTGGTTTGAGTACAAATTGTTCACTTCTGGATGATTCTATGGTGTCTTGATGTTGTGGAACAGGATCAGGGCCAAGATTCACATATTGAATTCCCCCTGTCATGTTGTTTGGGTTAGTTGGACCTGGTCCATCACCTGTTCCATCTTCCATGGCTGCTTCAATGTGTTCACTGCTTCTCACCAGTCCAAGCTCCTCATCTTCTGGTTCCTGTCTCTCAGAAAGAGTGTTAGTTTCATCAAAGACAACATGCACACTCTCTTCTACACACATAGTTCTTTTATTGTACACTTTATAAGCTTTACTATGTGATGAATATCCCAAGAATACTCCCTCATCACTTCTAGGATCAAATTTACCTAAGGAATCTTTGCCATTATTGTGCACATAGAATTTACATTTGAAAGCCTTAAGATGGGATATGTTGGGCTTTCTCCCTTTAAGTAATTCATAGGGAGTTTTCTGTACCAGTGGCCTGGTCATGCATCTACTGATTATATAGCAAGCAATGTTTATTGCTTCTGCCGAGAAGCTGTGTGGTAGTTTTCTAGAAAGAAGGACGGTTCTTGCCATGTCTTCAAGAGTTCTATTCTTTCTTTCCACAACCCTATTTTGCTGTGGGGTTCTAGGGGTAGAAAAATTGTGATTGATACCGTGTTCATCATAGAACCCAGCAAACTTAGCATTTTCAAATTCAGTACCATGGTCAGATCTTATTGATGCTAGTTGATGTCCTAACTGATTTTGAGTTTTCTTAACAAATGCGATGAACATATCAAATGCTTCATCCTTAGATGTCAGAAATAAGGTCCACATGAACCTTGAGTAATCATCAACTAACACCATCACATATTTCGTACCACCTATGCTCAGAGTTCTCATTGGACCACACATATCCAGATGAACCAGTTCCAACGTCCTTGTGGTATTGACCATTTTCTTACTTTTGAATGAGGATCTTACTTGCTTCCCCCGTGCACATGCCTCACAAACTTTGTCTTTCTTGAACTTAATGTTAGGGAGTCCCACCACTAAGTCCTTAGAGACTAATTTGTTAAGTTGATTTAGACTTGCATGTCTAAGTCGTTTGGGCCAAAGGAGGGGATCACTGTCCAAAACACTTAAGAAAGTGAGTTCATTTTCAGATAGTGTGGACAAGTCTATGACATAGCTATTATTCGTTCTCTTTCCCTGCAAAACAATCTTGTCAGAAAGCAAGTTAATCACACAACATTTTGTGGAAGTGAAAGCAACCAGGTTACCTCTGTCACACAATTGTGACACACTGATCAGGCTATATTTCAAGCAATCTATCAAGTACACATGTTCGATGGAACGTGTGTCATCCTTGACTACTTTTACAACCCCTATAATTTCACCTTTCTTTCCATTTCCAAAGGAGACACTTCCTCCTTTGAGGTTTTCAAGTGAAAGGAACCGTTCCTTGTTCCCCGTCATATGCCTTGAGCAGCCACTATCCAAAAACCAATTTTGGCTGCTTCCTCTCACTTGCACCTACAAAAGGAAATCATGGGTTAATTTTAAGAACCCAAACTAGTTTGGGTCCTTTTCTATGAGAGAATGGATGAATCAAATTGTTTCTGGCCCAGTTTGGTAGCCAGTTTTTCTTTTTGACAAACCTCTCATTTTTTCGACTGGCCTGTTCTTTTGCAGTACACTCATATTTGTAGTGGCCAGTCTTACCACATTGAGTGCAAATTTTATTTTCAGGGAGAGTGAGATACTTGTTTTTGGGATCCCACTTAGGCAATTGACTCCCAAAACCAAGCCCTCTCCTGTTGCTACTATGATTCTCTTGAAGCCATGTCAAGGCATCGAATGATTTATTCTATTTACAATTTCTATCTAATTCATGTTTGACTTTGCCAAGCTCTTCTTTAAGTGATCTTTTTTGTTCATCCTTGGCATATATTTTATCTTTTAGTTTCCCCAAATTTTCTTCTATCATGACATGGGAGTGATCAACAACCTTTTTACTGGATCCTAATCTCGGTTTTAAGTTCTCAGATTTTAGTTCTAGAATCTCAGTCTCAAGTGGATGAACCTGGTTCAACAAGACAATGTTTTTCTTTTCAGATTCACTGACTCTGATTTCCAGGTTCATGCACTTTGCTTTTAGCATTGCACATTCTTTAGAGAGTTGATCTTTCTCTTTGGTTGTTTCCTCATAATCATCTATGAAATCAAGTAGCAACTCATAGAGTTTTTCCTTAGATAGGAACTTTATTTTGTTTTTAAGATGGGAGATACTTACCTTTGGTTATTCATCTAACTCCTCATCAGATTCTCCAATTACCATGAGCGCATGATCTTCAGTCTCCCCATCTTCCGATTCCTCATCTGAACTTTTCCCCCAAGCAACAACCATAGCCTTTGTTGTGGTTTTCTTGGGTTGGACTAGTTCCTTCTTCCTGTTTCTTCTTTCATATCTCTCCTTTTTCCATTCTACTTCCCACCGAGGACAATTTTTGATGAGATGGTCAGTCTTACCATATTTGTAGCATCCCTCGTTGGTTGGGCTTTCTGGAGCTTTTGCTTTGTTGTAGTTTCCTCCTCTAGAGATGCCCTTCTTCCTCATGAGAAAATTTCTGAATTCTTTGGTAATCATGGCCATCTTATCTTCCTCCAGATTTTCTCCCTCAGTGATTCTCAGTGCTAGACTCCTCTCCTTGTTTTCCCCCCATCCATCTTCATTGTCTACCTTCTTAGTTCATAGGCAGTAAGACTTCAAATTTGAGGGTTGCCATATTTTTCGATTTCTGGATGGCAGTGATCTTGCTTTCCCAGGAAATTGGCAAAACCCTTGTTAGAATTTTTTCTACCATATATTCTTCAAGAATTACTCTACCAAGAGACTTAAGTTCATTTGTCAAGGTTGTGAACCTTGTGTACATCTCTTGGATTGTCTCACCTTCTTTCATAGTAAAGTTTTCATACTGAGAGTATAGTAGAGTACCTCTTGATCTTTTTACTTGAGGTGTTACTTCATGGGCTACTTGCAAGGTATCCCAGATTTCTTTGGCAGTGGTGCAGTTTGGATTCTGCTATACTCATCTGGACCTAGTCCACTCACTAGCCACTTTTTGGCCTTTGCATTCTTCTCCCATTTCTTCAGATCCTCAGCAGTGTAGTCAGCTCTAGTCTTTGGTACATCTACACCTTCAACAGTCTTCTTCATGGTAGCTAGAGGCCCATCAGTGACTATGTCCCAGAGTTCATAGTCTTCTCCAATCGGGTGGTCCTTCATCCTGTTCTTCCACCAGGAGTAATAATGGCCGTTGAAGAGTGGTGGCCTTGCAGTTGATTGACCCTCCCAGTTTCCAGGTGGTGCACTCATTTTGATCTTTTCCAAGGTGTTAACCTTTTCAAGGATAACCTGCTCTGATACGAATTGATGTTTTAGACGTCAATACCACACAAGAATATATGTTAAATGTGTGGTGCCCAATTTTTTGAGTGTTGTCTCACAAGAAGAACCTGGTTCTTCTTTGTGTTCCAACTTCTACTGGTGCGGAATAATAAAAGCAGTAAAGTAAAAACACAGAGATTTTTACGTGGAAAACACCTGGCTCAAAAGGTGAAAAAACCACGACCTACTCCTCAGTAGGATTTGCTCAAACTCTTCACTATAAACTCTGAGCCAAACGCACTTACAAAATAAACTCTTTTGTAATCCTAGGACTAACTCTAATCCCTTCGTATCAACTAGCCTCTAGCTAATTTCTACAAGCTTCAAGTTAACTCTAACTTGAACAATGTGTACCTATTACAATTGTTTCTATGAAAGCTGAAAAGATACAATATTAAAACTCCTACTACAATCAACTAGACTCAATACACAAATGATGGAACTGGTTCTTCTAGCTGATCTGTAGCCTTTGTATCGCACAATAATTCTGCTTGCAAAATAACTGGGAATTTTGCTTTCAGATCTTGATTCACTTCTGTACTTGTGCGTCCAGAATCCCAGCAAGAATACTTCAAGTATTTATAGAGTCAGTAGTTGAGTTTGTCGTTCAATTCTAGTACAACTCTAACTAGGTGAAAGAGTTCGAATTAAACTCAACTTCCTTTCTTTGATACTATCCTTGCTGAATTCAACTTCTACCCTCTTTATCAGTTTGTAACCTTTTCGCATTAGGAGACAATCTCTTGGTTCATTGATACTTCATAATCATATTTATCTCCTATGCATATACGGTTTATGTGCCAGCCATTCAATTCAAGTATGTGTGCTCTGATGGACCTGGTTCAACTAGTCAGACATTTAGTCAATCTTCAAGACTATGCAGTGACTTGGGTCAACAGAAATTAGGGAAATTGGGATTTTTAGGGAAAGACCTAAAATTGGTAATTTGGAATTTTGACCACGAATTTGAGCATGGAATTAAGAATAAATTATGTATTTGAGTTAGTAAAGCTATGTATAAGCATTATCTTCGAGAAATTTCGGACTCCGGGCATGTGGGACCGAGGGAAATTTTGTCAATTCTTCGAGCGGAGTTAGAATTTACATAACTTAAATGGTTATGCGTATTATATATTTTTATTTGTTTGCCGTTACTTGGCTAGATTTGGAGCATTGTGCAATTGATTTGGAGTCATCGGAAGGGCTTGGAAGCCGGTTATGGAATTTCGGAGCGAGGTAAGTCTCCTTTCTAACTTTGTGAGGGGGAATTGTCCCCATAGGTGAAATAATTAAATATGTGCTACTATTTGTGGGGGCGACGTACGCATGAAGTGGAGGGAGTCCGTGTGTAGCTACTATTATGCTTGTCCAGGTAGTCTAGGACCCAAAAGCATGTTTTACTTGTCATATATGTAACCTTATTGAAGAAATTTAAGATGATTAGATCATTACCGCATCTAATAAATGAATTTCTAGAAAATACTTAAATACTATTTTTGTAACTATTAAAAGAGATCCTTGTCATTTTGTAACGATCTGATCTGTCGTTACGTAAAAACCTGCATTATAATTGTTGTTATTGACTTGTTATAGATTGGTTATACTGTATTTGATGTATTAGAGTTGATAGTCTTGAAATCGAATGGTTGTAGTGAGAGTTCAGTCAATTAGCCTTTAAAAATAGCCAAAAAATGGAAAAAGTCAACTAAGAGTTGACTTATTGGTAAACAACCTCGCAATGCGAATTTTATTGCTCGGATAACTTCGTTAGGTGATTTGGGACTTAGGAGTGTGTTCAGAATAATTTTGTGATGTCCGGTGTAGAATTAGGCTTGAATTGGCGAAAGTTAGTTTTTGGTGATTTCCGGACGGCAGTGGAAAATAGGCTATTGGGGTCAGAATGGAATTTCGATAGTTGGAACAAGTTTGTAATGTCATTTTGGATGTGCCTGCAAAATTTCAGGTCAATCGGAGTTGTTTTGAATAGTTTCGGCATCGTTGGTGGATTTTAGAAATATCAAGTTCTTAGGCTTGAATCAGATGTAAATTGGTGTTTTGATGTTAGTTTTGGTGTTTTGAGGGTGCAACTAAGTTTTAATGATGTTATGGGATATGTTGGTAAGTTTGGTTGGGGTCCCGAGGGGCTCGGGATGGTTTCGGGTGGTTAACGGGAAGTTTGGAGTGATTTTGGTGAATCTGCACATTGTTGTTGCTGGTGTTTTAGCACCTGCAGAAAGGGAGCCGTAGGTGCGGTTCCGCAATAGCAGACTGGGCTCCGCAGGTGCGAGATTTGGCTGAGTGGGGAGTGGTCCGCATGTGCGAGGAATTTGTCGCACTTGCGAGGTCGCAGGTGCAGAAGGTGCATCGCAGGTGCGGAATTGGGAGACTTCAGAGGAGATCGCATGTGCAGAAGGAGCATCGCACCTGCGAAGCCGCAGGTGCGAGTAAGTGATCACAAGTGCGAGATCACTGGGCAGAAGGTATAAAAACCCAGCCTTCGCGAATTTTAGCCATCTTTCTCAGTATTTCATCCGGGTTTGAGGCTTCTGAAGCGATTTTGAAGAGGGAAATTCTTGTTCTTCATATAGGTAAGTGTTCTAGTCATTAAAACTCGATTATAGGTGATTATAGAGCATAAAACCAGTGCAAATTCATGGAAAATCAGTAGAAAATTGGGTTTTAGGGCTTGAGATTATGAGACCTCCAAGGGTCGATTTGAGGGGTCAAACGAACTCCGATTTTGGTGTTCTTTATATGTACAGACTCGTGAGAGGACGAAGAACACGTTTGTATAAAAATTTCTGAGTTTCGGGATGCGGGCCTGGGAGTCAGGTTTTGACCGAATTCGGATTTTTGAGCTAAATTCGATATTTTTCAATTGGAATTTATTCCTTAAGCATATATTGATGATAAAAATCTAAACTTGGTAGATTTGGAGCCTTCGAAGGTTGATTCGAGAGGCAAGCGCATTGCGGAATAATTCCGGGCTAGTTTTGAGGTAAGTAATGTCTTAAAATCCTGTCCTGAGGGTATGAAACCTCGGACTATGCACCCTTCACGGGTTTTTGAATGCAAAGATTGACTCTTTGGAAATATCTTCCCTATTTAGGCGACTATTGAGTTGCTAAACCGACTTTTAAGCGTATGCTTAATTAGTACTATTTTATTATGATATGATTTGGGCTGTAAGCCGTGTTTGGGGCCTAGTGCCGATATGTTTACCCATTGGGGGACTATGTTACTGTGTTTCCTCACTTGATATGTTGTGATTTATACTCAGTCTTTTTCTAATAAATTATTTTGACACTCAGAGTATTTTGATACTATTTATGGAAAAATGAACAATGTTTTGGGTCGAGAACCTGGTTTTTTTATGGCCTAAGGGCTAAGTGAGAGTGTCTGACTGAGTGATGTGAGGAAGCTTCCAGGACTTATGAGTGATGTGAGGAGGCTTCCAGGCCTTATGAGAGAGGTGAGGAAGCTTCCAGGCCTTATGAGAGATGTGAGGAGGCTTTCAGGCCTTATGAGAGAGGTGAGGAGGCTTCCAGGCCTTATGAGAGAGGTGAGGAGGCTTCCAGGCCTTATGATAGATGTGAGGAGGCTTCCAGGCCTTATGATAGATGTGAGGAGGCTTCCAGGCCTTATGAGAGAGGTGAGAAGGCTTCCAAGCTTTATGTTATTATTGCGCTTGGGCTGTAGGAGCCCTTCCAGAGTCTATAACACACCCCTAGTGAGCGCCGGTACCGATTGAGTGATGATGATTGCCCGCGGGGCTGATACCGAGTGATGATTGATACTGACTGATGATTTATACTAAGTGATTGAGGGAATGCCTGAGGGCATCTGTTCCGAGAAATGATTTTGGCCTGAGGGGCAGTTTCATGATGATTTTACTATGTTTTCGAACTATGATTTACTTCGTTTTCAAACTGAGTTTTACTGAGATTTCACTAAGATATATCAATATTTACTTGTTCTCAAAGGTTTTCTGGAAACTGATTTCGAACTTATGAAATTGTTGAATACTACTTGGTGACTTGATGTTTTACTGGTTGTTGTGAAATGGTGTATATGTTTGTGTGCTTTATATTTCTCAGAGTGTGATTTCTTTTCATTACTACTGAGTTGGCGTACTCATAAAGACTCCATGTGCCTCTGTGCACAGATTCAGGTGACGGTCTGGAGGAGTAGCAGTTTTTTCTTGTTCGTTAGCGGATTTCACGGGACTTCGAGGTAGCTATCCAGCGTCCACAGCTTCTCCGCTTCCCTTCCTTATTATGTTTTTATCAATTGATTCTGAGACATATATTACTGTTTTTAGAAAAGTTAGGATTATTCATTCTTAGATGCTCCTGATTATTGACTCTAGTTCTTGGAGGTTGTTTAGAGTGGTTTAGTTCATGGTTGGGGGCGTTAGACTTACATAATAAATTTTTTTATGACTGCTGTTTATTGTTATGTTGTGCACTGTTATAATCGAACAAATGCGTAGTAAATTGATGGTTGGATAGCCTAGTTCCACGATAGGCGCCATCACGACCTTTTAGGATTTGGGGTCGTGACAAGTTGGTATCAGAGCTATAGGTTGCATAGGACTCTACGGTCATGAGCATGTTCAGTAGAGTCTTGCGGATTGGTACAAAGACGTCTGTACTTATCTTCAAGAGGCTGCAGAACTTTTAGGAAACATCTCTATTTTTCTTGAACTCTATCGTACCATCTATTGATTCGAGATCTAAACTTACATTGTTTCATTCTCTCACAGATGGTGAGGACACGCAATACTGATCAGGGTGACCAGACACCAGCGAGACCCACAAGGAGTCGAGGCCGTGATAGAGGTTGGGGACCAGCTCAGGCAGCAACCAGGGTAGTGCCACAGGATCCCCCTATCGTTCAGGATCAAGTTCCCGCCGATGGAGCTCTAGCGGAACAGGCTAAGGCACCGACAATGCCTATTGTTATTCTGGGTCTTCAGGAGACCCTGGCTCAGATATTGACGGTGTGTTCCAGTTTAGCTCAAGCATTTTCCATGGCTACTACTGCCACTGCAGCTCAGGCCGGGGGAGGCAATTAGACTCCAACTGCCCGACACCTGAGCAGCTTGTACGGTGTACTTAAGCACCAAGAGCAGCCCCAGTTTAGCCGGTTGCTCCAACTCAGGATTTTGTGGTCGCTGCTATGCCTGAGGATGAGCAGCGCAGGTTGGAGAGGTTCAGCAGACTTAAGCCTCCGACCTTCAGTGGCACAGAGGGTGAGGACGCCCAAGGTTTTCTTGATAAATGTCAGAGGATGCTTCGTACTGCGGGTATTTTGGAGACCATCGGAGTTTCATTTGCTACTTATCAGTTTGTTGGTGCTGCATTTACTTGGTGGGAATCATTCGAGAGGCGTAGGCCGGTTGATTCAGCACCTCTCACCTAGCAGCAGTTCTCCACGATCTTTTTGGAGAAATATGCTCCTCAGTCCATAGAGAGGAGCAACGCAGGTATTTTGAGCAGCTGCGCCAGGGAGAATTATCAGTCACCCAGTACGAGATGAGGTTTTTTGAGTTAGCCAAACATGCGTATGAGATTGTCCCTACTGACATGGAGAGGATTAGGAGGTTTGTAGATGGTCTCTCGTATCAGCTTCGGATTTTGATGACTAGAGAAAGGGTGTCTGGAGTCACATTTGAGCAGGTTCTTGATATTGCTCGGGATATTGAGTCGGTTTGTAGGCATGATCATGAGGAAAGAGAGGTCAAGAGGCCTCGGGGATCAGGTAACTTTAGTGGTGCCCCTCCCAAAGGGCTATTTCAGCCTAATAGAGGTCGTTCATTTAGACCTCCACAGTCAGTTCTCCCAGCGTACAGTGGTGTGTCGTCGGGGCAGGGTCCTCGCAATGCTCATCAGGGACGTTCATCTTTTAGTGCCCTTCCAGCTCAGAGCTCCGCCCGAGCATTATCTTATCAGGGCTCTTCTATGCATGGTCCGTGTAGACATGTAATTTGTTACCCTCCCCGAGATATTGTATATTTTAGCGTTTAAATATTTAGTTTAGGCCTAATATCACTATTTTTACTAGTTTTAACTCTTTTCCTTTATTTTATCAAAAAAAACGAAAATTACAAAAATATTTTCACTTCGTTTTCAGGAATAACAGTATTTTTGGTAGTAGTATTATTTGAATTTTGCGATCTAATCCCATTTTTGTTTTTTTAGTACGATATTTGAAAAATACCAAAAATAATTTTATTTTAACGGTTAGTTTTAATTATTAGTTACTTCTACTTAATTAGGATTAATTAGTATATGTGGGTAAAAATTTTATTCGTGTTCAATAAAAAGAATCAAATTTGGGCTAAAAAAATCTCATTTTTAGGCCCATTTTCGAAATTAACCCAAAAGCCCAATTTCCCACTACCCTAGGGCTATCATCTTCTTCCCTAACATAACACCACAGACACACTACACCTTCAGACCCTAGAGAAGAGCAGCCGCCTGCACTCCCTCTTCCTCACGCCAGCCGCCACCCCCCCTAAGACTCCATTGAGCGGTCACCCTCACCAGCCCTATCCCCTCGCCGGAATCCGGCGAATCAACGACCAACTCACAACACCATCACTGCCTCCCCCTTCCGTTTCTGTCGTCGCCTCGCCGGACCTCTCACCGGTGGCGGCACTTCCTCTCCCTCCCCATTTTCTTCCTCTTCCACTGCTCCACAAGCAAGTCGCCGGAAATCCAGCAAAAACCTCAAACACACGCGCACATAGATAGAGAAACGAACAGAGAAAAACGGAGAATGAGATAATAAAATTTTAGTGTTCTTATTTTCAGATTTCTTCTAAGCTTGGTTTGAATTCTGGAAAAACCATAATACAAACAAAAATAGTTTGAGTTAGATTCTTTTTTGGTTTTGTTTTCCATTTCAAAAATCAGAAATACCCCAAAAACTATTTTACTGTCTTCTTTGGCATTTGGTTCAAAAAATGAGATTGTTTGAGGTTTGAAGCCGGGTCGAGGCGTCATTTGAGTTTCGAACTCGTGGTTCCTGATTTGCTTGCCACGGTTTCCTTCATTTTCGATCGCGGTTCCTGATCCAGTCAAGGTCCCATGAGTTTGGCGTTTCAAAGCTTTTAAGGTTCATTCTCTCTTTTCCCTTACTCTATTTTTGGAATAACTAATGTTGATTAGTAGTCTGGTTTATCTTCTTTTGTGGTGCTCTATGTTCTAAATGCATTAAGTTAATTTGCTATTTGTTTTTCTCTTGTTCCTTTGTGTTTAGTTTCTCTATTGGTAATATCGTGTTAATGCAAAGAAGAGATATGAGTTTAGCTATTTAATCTGATTCAACATTAAATGAGCCTTCAAATTAAAAATCAGACTTAGATCTAATTAATTTTAAGCAATAAATGGGTCATGGGGATTGAACTTGAATTGTTCTTAGATATTTAATGAACTAAAATAGTGATGGAAGGATTCATGCTTAAACGTGAGTGACAATTTGGATTTGAAATGTTTTTATTGCTTTTCTTTGTTGCTTATCGCTAGGTGTATGTTTAGGCCGACCACACTTGGGTAGGCAAACTTTTAGGGCGTTTATGTTTTAGCTTTTGTTGAGGCGAGAGGTTGTCCCTTTAGTCGATTATATTATCCAGGGAATGCCCCGAAGACTTTGTATATATTTTTTATCCGGGGTATGCCCTGAAGTGAATGTAAATGAAGCCAAAGACGGAATGATTTTAGGAAGCATAGAATAGGATTTTTATTTTTATTTTTATTTTTATTCTACTAGGTGGGGACGGCCTCGAGCCTCTTCTATTTTTATTTTCTCTCTTTATGTGTTTCCACCTCAATTTGACTATTCTTTAAAGTCTACTTGATCATGTACGCAACCGTACTAATTACGGGACTCGTGGAATGCCTAACACCTTATCCCCGAGTCAAATGAACCCCTTACCCTGAATCTCTAGTGTAGACTTAGTTTTAGCATCTTAAATGTTTAAAAGGAAAAATTATTTTTAAAGAAAAACGGTGACCTGACACACCGAAATCAAGGTCAGGTGGCGACTCTGAGTTAACCCTTTTAAAACATAATTCTTTTGTCACTTTCAATTTTGAAAACCCTTTCGAACTTTGCAAAATCTCTTTTATTATTTTTAAGAGGGGTTTAGTGAAGTTTATTTTTTTTAAAAGGGTGTGACATCTCTGGCGACTCTGCTGGGGAATTGCAGGTTCGAGCTTGTACTTGATCTTGTTGGCTTTTACGATATTCAGTTGAGGTTTTTTATGTGTTTTATTTGTTTTGTTTGATTTTTATTTTTGGTATTTTATTTTATTATTTTGCTAGTTGTTTATGTGTTTATTATTTTTTTATGTGTTATCGCTTTATAACTGTCATCATTTTCATAACCATGAGTCTTCTTTCTGCAACAAGTCCCGTAGTACGTGTCGCGTACACGAACTATTTGTTGAGTCATCCTAATTTTAGGAGGGGGAGCTGTCGGACATATGGAGTGGGTGGAAAGCTTAAGCATCCACCATCGACCATATGCTCCCCCGCATTGCTTTGTTAGTAAACCCAAACGTAGGTAAGCCTTTAGGTCATTTTTATTTGCATCATATCATTTAGACCTAGTAGGGCTCGGTCATTGGTACCGTGTCCCTTTGTAGGAGGCCTATCCGAATTTTGTCAAAATGGGTCCATGGCCTAAAAGGACATTCAATCATCCATATGTGATATATGTTGCATATTTGAGGGTAGAAAGGTCATTTGGCGGACTAATACTTGGGAAAGAAGGGTGAAAAATAAAGCAAGTGGGGCCCATTTATATTTTTCTTTCATAATATTTTCAAGATAAAGACAAAAAAAAGATGAAAATGAAAAATCCAAAAAGATTTTACACTTTCCCATCATTTTCCAAATTTTTTTTAAAAAAAAGTAGAGAAAAAGATAATCCAAAAATATTTTGCACCTTTCCATCATTTTTCAAAAATTAAAAAAAGAGGGGGAAAAAATCCCAAAATATTTTATATTTCCCATCATTTTTCAAAAAACAAATATGTTTTTTCTCAATTAGTTTTTCTTAATTTAATGTCTTTCCCGTATCCAATCTGCCCGAACTACGCAAACCTGATTCTCGTCTTTCGGGGCGTGATACGTAGGCAGCCCACATAGGGTCCGGTATTCTTAGTGAGTCTTAGGTTCTTGTCTTCGCGGGGTCGTAGCCAAATCTTGCATGTTTAGCCACATTTGGCCATATAGGTTATTTTTTTTGCAAAATAGGGTTATATTCTCAAAGTGGATCATAATCCAGTGTCTTAGAGCCCTATGTCCATAACAAGGAGTTCTCTCAATTTTAAGGTCCATTCCTGGTCCAATTTGCGTGTCTTGAAAAATGGGGTTATTTTCGCAAAAGTGGTTCAATGACCCTTGTCTTAGTATTTTGAGTCCACAACTAGGTTTTATACTACTATAAGTTCCATCCTTTTTTTCAATTTGCATCTTTAGTCACTTCTGGCCATATCAGTCATTTTTGCAAAATGGGTCACTTTTGCAAAGTAATTCCTAGGGCCACTATTGTTAGGAGTTTGAAGTCATATAAGCCTTAGTGATGTATTTTCATGCCTTTGATTCCACCTTTGTTGGGTTTGCACTTTTAGCCACCCTTGGCCACATAGATTCTTTTGCAAAAATAGTCCAATCATGCCTTGCATATATCCAATAGAAGGTGCCGTGGAGTCACATAGTGTTTTGAGTCTCTAACTCTATTTGGTCTAATTTTCTCATTAAGGTATGGAATATTTTACTAGAGCTTGAGCGTGACAGACGCCCAGGACCTTCCTAGCCAGAACCGTTGCCTTCCAGAGCTGCTTGAGGATATTTTTATGTTTTGAGTTTGCCATTCATTTTGTCTTTTAATTTTTAATCTTGTACAATAGTATTGAGTATGTTAGTCTAGTTAAGATTGTCGAGTCTTTTGTTATAGTACTTCCTGTTTTGTATTTGAAAAAACCAAAAAAAGTTATAAATGAAAATCCAAAAAGATTTTTATTTCTTTATTAGTTAATTTTATTCATCATTTTTCCAAAACTACGCTTGGTCTGATTCATGTGGAGCATGATACGTAGGCAACCTACATAGGGTTCGATCAAATCATTTTTAAAATTTAAAAAAAATCATGAAAAAAGAAAAAGAAAAAAAAGGGAATGAAGTTGTGGGATGTGAGGGGTGATAGAAATAAAATGGTTATAATTAGAAAGAAAAGAGAGGAAGGAAAATGAGCAAGCCAAGGAATGCTAGAAAAGAAAGAAGAGGGAATTGAAATGAACAAAATTGGGATGATGCCAAATGACCTTGTGACCCTCGAAGTCATTCTAGAACCGTTAACTGTTGCTAGGTGCATTGCATGTAATGTGATATTTCTATATAATAAATGCCCTAACGCTGACATATTGGCTTTGTTTTGCTCCTCTTTAAGTGTTATCAATCTCAGGTAGGTGGTTAGTTTGTTGGCATCTTGGCAAGTCATCCCTACAACACTAGGTCAAAGTGTCAGACAGTAATGACTACCAAAGAAATAGACACAGGTGTTGTGGACCCACCGAGGAAAATTGTTGAATCAGCATTGGAACCGAAAGAGGAGCTCCGAAGTGTAAAACATCATATAGCGGAAATGCACCAGGCCTGGATGAAGGGACACCCTCCACCTTTATTCCCTACCAGCTATGCAGCAAACTTTGCTTCCATTCCACCATTATCCCAAGCCCAAATTCCCAACACCGTTGACCTTTCCCCACAACATGCACCGAACTTCACCACTCCTACCCCGACACTTCGTCCCAAACTTTTCATGCCCCACCAACCAAAACAACTTCATACCCTGATCCAATATTTGTTCCTATTTTTGTACCCCCCTCCACGAGCAACCCTTCACCGATCCTCCAGTGAGCCTGCGTTCCAAGCTCCAGATACCCAATACTACGCCCCGGAACCCACCTTTAAAGTCCCAGATCCTTACCCCTACACTCCCCATTTTGAGCCTCCCGGGGAAACTGAAAAAATTGTTAAGACATTGGGGCATGATGAGATATCCAGAAAACTGAAAAATATTTGTCTGTCTGCGGGGTTTAAAATGCCAAAGTTTAACTTATATGATGGGCGGGGAGATCTAGTAGCCCATTTGAAAGTTATTGCAGTAAAATAAGAAGTGTTTGTGGGAAAGATGAATTGTTGATGGCATATTTCAGTGAGAGTTTGAGTGGAGAAGCCTTGGAGTGGTATACTCGTCAAAATGTCAGTAAGTGGAATGCATGAGATGACATGGCTCAAGATTTTGTTCGGTACTATAAGTACAATGTTGACATTATCCCAGACTACGCCTCCCTATCTCAGAAAGAAAAGAAACCCGAGGGAAGTTTTGGCTCATATGGAACGAACAAGTTGCTCAAGTTAGTCCTCCGATTGATAGAAAAGATGTTGTTCAGCCCCGCCAACGTTAGGATCCAGCGAGCATTCCTGGTAAACGCTTTCAGCCTCAATACCGACCCCATGGACATCCTCGTATTCCATATAAGCCTCACCAATGCTACTTTCCTCCACAAAATCCCCAAAGTCATACCTCACCTTCCCACTACTCTATCCATAATGCACCGCCATATGGTCCACATCCACAGGACCTGCAATGGCCTGCACCACCTCCACAAATGTCTTACCCGCCTCCTCAAGCATGTACACCTACCCGAAAGATGTTTCAACCAAGGTCGGAGTAAAAAATGAGAAGGCAGCAACAAAGAAATAGTTTCACGCTAATTGGAGAATCCTACACAAGCTTGTTTGAAAAGTTGAAACATTCTGGACTGATTGAGCCACTCCTTGGCTATACTCCGGATCCAAATGCAAAAGGTTTTGATCCTACTGTACGACGCATGTACCACTCTAACGTCCAAGGGCATAGCATTGAAGATTGTCGTGCTTTGAAGAGGGAAATAGAAAGAATGATTCAAGAAGGGATAATTGTGGTCGAAGGAAGTAATACCCCAAGTGTCACATATAATCCTCTACAGGTACATGGCAACATACAAGTTGTTGGGACGGTTTGCAATGTCGAAAGGTTGTTCGAAGGAGTCAATGAGCCGCCTAGTGAAAACAATGTGATTGAAGTTGGTGAAGGTCCCAACAATTTTGATGTGGAACTCAGTTGCTAAGATGTCGGGCTTGGTGATCAGAAAGACACTCATTTCTTGGCTAGCCAAGAAGGAATTCTGGTGGTTTATTTTGTTGTTATTTCTGTTGTCCGTATTATTTCAGGGTTGTAATCCGGATATTGTCTTATGGATCAAACCCTTCTTCTTCTTATTTTGCCTAGTTCGTTTTATTGTAGTAACTCGTCTAGTGTTATCTAGGATTGTTCCAAGATTGTAACCCATGACTATTTTGCTTTTTTTGTTCAAACCCTTTTCACCATCTATCTAATACAATCTTTTGTTTTCCGGTAGTTCTAGTCGTTTTTTTTTCTTTTAGGTTACTTTTTCCTTTATAGGTCTTTTCATGCTGACCCTAGTGACATGACATGCACACATAATTCTCAGCCTAGTCTTGAAAGTTAGTTTAATCATGAAGCAATGAAACAATTTTGAATATGATGGATGCATTTGAGGAAACAAGTAAAGAAACCTGAAACTTGAATTGAGTGAAACTGAGGTGGTTAGTTTGGGAAATCAAGAGGTTTATGAGAGCATACAACAAAGGAATGTCTCTCAAGCAGTTTGAGGCAGATCAGTCAGTGCTGAAATGCATGCTTTCACATCAAGATAAGGGTGAGTCAGGTCTGCTTCGAACTAGAAAAGGGTTATTCATTGGAACAAAGGTATTGCCCATTGGCACTTTCTGTTTGTGTCGATGCCATCAATAGATACAATGTAAGATTTTCTTGCTTATCTTCAATTGCATGTTTGTACTTGGCATTTTTAAAGTTGGGCATGACGAAGACATTTTATTCTGCTACCCAAACACTTTTATCTTTTGCTACCCTTTTGAGCCTTAACTTATTTTGTTTCATACCCCTCTTTTGGAATCAGAAGTTAGAGTTAGAAACTGGAAAAAGAGAAAAAGAAGAAAAAGAAAAGGAAAAAATAAGAGAGAAAAAAAGAAAAGAAAAAAAAAAGAAGGAAAAAAGAAAGAAAGATGAAAAAGTCAAGTCAGGTTGGAACTACGTTCGACCCGATTCCTTTTAAGGATACGTAGGCAGCCTCACTCTGAGGTTCGGTCCCATTAAAACAAAAATCCAAAAAAAATAAAATATAAAAAGAATTCCCCAGACCAAGAAACTGGGGTAGAAGTTTTAATTTTGGCCAAAAGATCTGATTCCAAAAGCTGTAATTTCGAACCCTTTCATCATAAATTGTTTTGAGCCTTCATGCCATCCTTTCTTTCCAACCCTGTCCAAAAGCCTACATTACGGTCCAAAGAAAGACCTTCCGACCAATCTTTGAGGATGCCAAAGCAAGTGTGTGGTGAAAGTATGATTTTCTTGAATCATGGGTAATACCTTGTTCTCAACACAAAGAGAGAAAATGATAAAATGGGAGAGTCTTATTGGTAAAAACCCTTAGGGGCACCACAAGGCGAAGGTGATTTGAGAGAAAGAGCAAAATGAGAGAGGCTTGATGTTGAAAACCCTTCGGGCACTACAAGTCGAATAAGGATCGTGAATCAGATAGGATGATCGGCGCATTGAAACCCAGTTTCACGGCACAAAGGTATAACAAGAGTAGAACATTAGACTTGCTTGACAGATTAGGCTGCTCAATCCAAAAATGCATGTCATAGTCATTAGAGCTGGTGTCCATATGTGATAAGTTTCTACTTGGTAATTTTCTTGTTTGATATCATCTCTTTCCATTGCCCCCTACTATGTTCCTCTTGCTTTGTTTAATTCCTCTTTTTGAGTCCATTCTGTCAGAACAAGTGAGAAATGACTTCAAAGTTTGTTACCAGCTTTCCAATTGCACAGAGCAGAGTTCGGCCAAGCACATCGCAAGTGACATGATTCAGAATAAGCAGTATGGTGATAATTGAAGTTCAGGTGATAAGGTGATTCTTGAATTTTGAGAAAATACAAAGATTCAGCAACTTTCAGGATGAAAACATAATACAACAAGTGAATGTAAGAGATTCAGGTCATTCAGAGGTTTTGTGGTCCAATTTTGATCAAAAGGTTAAATAATCCCCTGCTGGCCCGAAGATGCTAATCAGGATGAAGCATGGCAGTGGCAGAAGCAGACACTCAGCAATGATGCCACAAACTAACCACCACGTTTCCAAAATAACAAGATTTTATTTGTCTGAAACAGGGGCAAGAAAATTTGTCTGACTTGCAGGGACCCTCCATGAGGAAAGCATGGTTCAGGGGCAAGGAATTTTGTTCTTTCTACAGAGATCACCCATAAAATAGAGCACGAATCAGGTAAGTACATTTTTAAATTCTCAGGACCCTCCTGGATAATGGGGTTTAGTTTTCCAGTTTTCAGGACCCTCCTGGATAATGAGATTTAGTTTTTAAGATCTCAGGACCCTCTTGGATAATGGGATTTAGGTATTAAATTCTCAGGACCCTCCTGGATAATGGGATTTGATTTACGTTTTCAGAACCCCCCCTGCAAAATGGAATTCAGCTAACACTCACCAATCTTCTCGATATAGACTGGGGCAGAAAATTTTCTTTGTTTTGTCTGTTTTGTTGTGATTGCAGGCGCCCACCTGGATAACAAGGGAATTTATTTCAAGTCTTTAGTCATCAGGCGCCCACCTGGATAACGAGGGAATTTATTTCAAGTCGTTAGCATTAGGCGCCCACCTGGAGAACGAGGGAATCCATTTCACAGTTAAGTCATCAGGCACCCACCTAAAAAACGAGGGAATCCATTTCAAGTGAAGTCATCAGGCGCCCACCTGGAGAACGAGGGAATACATTTCAAGTTAAGACATCAGGCGCCCACCTGGAGAACGAGGGAATACATTTCAAATAAGTCATCAGGTGCCCGCCTGGAGAACGAGGGAATACATTTTAAGTTAAGTCATCAGGCGCCCGCCTGGAGAACGAGGGAATACATTTCAAGTTAAGTCATCAGGCGCCCACCTGGAGAACGAGGGAATTCATTTCAAGTTAAGTCATCAGGCGCCCACCTGGAGAACGAGGGAATACATTTCAAGTTAAGACATCAGGCGTCCACCTGGAGAACGGGGGAATACATTTCGAGTTAAGACATCAGGCGCCCACCTGGAAAACGAGGGAATACATTTCAAGTTAAGTCATCAGGCGCCCACCTAGAGAACGAGAGAATTCATTTAAAGTCTTTAGCATCAGGCGCCCACTTGGAGAACGAGGGAATCCATTTCAAAGTTAAGTCATCAGTCGCCCACCTGGAAAACAAGGGAATACATTTCAAAGTTAAGTCATCAGGCGCCCACCTGGAGAACAAGGGAATACATTTCAAATTAAGTCATGCAGGCGCCCACCTAGATAACGAGGGAATACATTTCAAGTGAAGTCATCAGGCGCCCACTTGGAGAACGAGGGAATCCATTTCAAAGTTAAGTCATCAGGTGCCCACCTGGAGAACGATGGAATACATTTCAAGTTAAGACATCAGGCGCCCACCTGGAGAACGAGGGAATACATTTCGAGTTAAGACATCAGGCGCCCACCTGGAAAATGAGGGAATACATTTCAAGTTAAGTCATCAGGCGCCCACCTGGAGAACGAGGGAATACATTTCAAGTTAAGTCATCAGGCGCCCACCTGAAGAATGAGGCAATGCATTTCAAGTTAAGTCATCAGGCGTCCACCTGGAGAACGATGGAATACATTTCAAGTTAAGTCATCAGGCGCCCACCTGGAGAACGAGGGAATACATTTCAAGTTAAGTCATCAGGCGTCCACCTGGAGAACGATGGAATACATTTCAAGTTAAGTCATCAGGCGCCCACCTGGAGAACAAGGGAATTCATTTATAATTAATCCATCAGGCGCCCACCTGTATAACGAGGGAGGTCATTTCAAATTTCAATTCAAGTCAGAAGTAGCAGAAGCTCGCCTCAAGAATGCGAGCTAATAGTTCGAGATGCACAACAAGACTGTAGAAGATTCAAGGCAGAAAAATAGATATGATTTTGTAGTTTTTCTTGTAATTTTTATTTTTCATTTGGTTTTATTTTCATGTAAGGACAGGAACCGCGGACCGGAACCTCGACGACACTTCACTCTACACTCCACCTCGGTATCCTCCTCCGTCACTCTTACTAGTTCTGAACTAAACGTGGCCTGATTCCTTTGTAGCCAAGGATATGTAGGCAGCTCAGATATCAGGGCTCAGTCACATTCTCCTTTTATTAGTTTTAGGTCTCTTTAAATAAGGGTCGGGTCAAAAAACCGGTCTAGTCGTTCTTTGTCTGAAAACTCTTCGTGTTTACAGTCAAAGAGGGGCAGCTGCAGACATGTAATTTTTTACCCTCGTCGAGATATTGTACATTTTAGCGTTTAAATATTTCGTTTAGACCTAATATCACTATTTTTACTAGTTTTAACTCTTTTACTTTATTTTATCACAAAAACGAAAATTACAAAAATATTTTCACTTCGTTTTCAGGAATATCAGTATTTTTGGGAGTAGTATTATTTGAATTTTGTGAAGATTATAATCTAATCCCATTTTTTTTAGTACGATATTTGAATAATACCAAAAATAATTTTGTTTTAACGGTTAGTTTTATTTTATTAATTACTTCTACTTAATTAGGATTAATTAGTATATGTGGGTAAATTTTTTATTCATGTTCAATAAAAAGAATCAAATTTGGGCTAAAAAAATCTCATTTTAGGCCCATTTTCGAAATTAACCCAAAAGCCCAATTTCCCACTACCCTAGGACTATCATCTTCTTGCCTAAAATAACACCACACACACACACACTACACCTTCAGACCCGAGAGAAGAGCAGCCGCCTACACTCCCTCTTCCTCACGCCAGCCGCCACCTCCCTAAGACTCCCTTGAGCCGTCACCCTCACCAGCCCCATCCCCTCGCCGAAATCCGGAGAATCAACGACCAACTCACAACACCATCACTGCCTCCCCCTTCCGCCTCTGTCGTCGCCTCGCCGGACCTCTCACCGGTGGCGGCACTTCCTCTCCCTCCCCATTTTCTTCCTCTTCCACTGCTCCACAAGCAAGTCGCCGGAAATCCAGCAAAAACCTCAAACACACGCGCACATAGATAGAGAAACGAACAGAGAAAAACGGAGAATGAGATAATAAAATTTTAGTGTTCTTATTTTCAGATTTCTTCTAAGCTTGGTTTGAATTCTGGAAAAACCATAATAAAAACAAAAATAGTTTGAGTTAGATTCTTTTTTGGTTTTGTTTTCCATTTCAAAAATCAGAAATACCCCAAAAACTATTTTACTGTCTTCATTGGCATTTGGTTCAAAAAATGAGATTGTTTGAGGTTTGAAGCCGGGTCGAGGCGTCATTTGAGTTTCGAACTCGTGGTTCCTGATTTGCTTGCCACGGTTTCCTTCATTTTCGATCGCGGTTCCTGATCCAGTCAAGGTCCCATGAGTTTGGCGTTTCAAAGCTTTTAAGGTTCATTCTCTCTTTTCCCTTACTCTATTTTTGGAATAACTAATGTTGATTAGTAGTCTGGTTTATCTTCTTTTGTGGTGCTCTATGTTCTAAATGCATTAAGTTAATTTGCTATTTGTTTTTCTCTTGTTCCTTTGTGTTTAGTTTCTCTATTGGTAATATCGTGTTAATGCAAAGAAGAGATATGAGTTTAGCTATTTAATCTGATTCAACATTAAATGAGCCTTCAAATTAAAAATCAAACTTAGATCTAATTAATTTTAAGCAATAAATGGGTCATGGGGATTGAACTTGAATTGTTCTTAGATATTTAATGAACTAAAATAGTGATGGAAGGATTCATGCTTAAACGTGAGTGACAATTTGGATTTGAAATGTTTTTATTGCTTTTCTTTGTTGCTTATCGCTAGGTGTATGTTTAGGCCGACCACACTTGGGTAGGCAAACTTTTAGGGAGTTTATGTTTTAGCTTTTGTTGAGGCGAGATGTTGTCCCTTTAGTCGATTATATTATCCAGGGAATGCCCCGAAGACTTTGTATATATTTTTTATCCGGGGTATGCCCCGAAGTGAATGTAAATGAAGCCAAAGACGGAATGATTTGAGGAAGCATAGAATAGGATTTATATTTATATTTATATTTTTATTCTACTAGGTGGGGACGACCTCGAGCCTCTTCTGTTTTTATTTTCGCTCTTTATGTGTTTCCACCTCAATTTGACTATTCTTTAAATCATACTTGATCATGTACGCAACCGTACTAGTTATGAGACTCGGGGAATGCCTAACACTTTCTCCCCGAGTCAAATGAACCCCTTACCCTGAATCTCTGGTGTAGACTTAGTTGTAGCGTCTTAAGTGTTTAAAAGGAAAAATTATTTTTAAAGAAAAACGGTGACCTGACACACCGAAATCAAGGTCAGGTGGCGACTCTGAGTTAACCCTTTTAAAACACAATTCTTTTGTCACTTTCAATTTTGAAAACCCTTTCGAACTTTGCAAAATCTCTTTTATTATCTTTAAGAGGGGTTTAGTGAAGTTTGTTTGAAAAAAAGGGGTGTGACAGTCCGTCTGGTGGTTGTCAGAGGGGTGGAGGTTCTTGTTCGTCTTCCCCAACTATAGATAATTGTTACGAGTGTGGAGAGATCGGACATGGGTGGAGGCAATGTCCCCGTCATTTTGGTAGTTCATCCCAGTTGAGGGTTCAGCCCTCGGCTTCAGCTCTAGTTATATCACCACCTACCCAGGCAGCCAGGGGTGGTGGTCAGGTAGTTAGAGGCCGTCCTAGAAGGGGAGGTCGAGCAGGTGGAGGCCAGCCACATATTTATGCACTTCCGGCTAGGCCTGATGCTATGGCTTCAGATGTGGTGATTACATGTACTATTTTAGTTTGTCACACCGATGCTTTGGCTTTATTTGACTCTGGTTCCACGTACTCTTATGTCTCATCCTATTTTGCTCATTTTCTGAATATGCCCCGTGAGTCTCTAGTTACTTCTGTTCATGTTTCGACTCCGGTGGGTGATACTATTGTTGTGGACCGTGTGTATCGGTCGTGTCTTATATCTATTGGGGGTTTGGAGACCCGAGTGGACTTGATGTTACTCAATATGGTCGATTTTGGTGTAATTCTGGGCATGGATTGGTTATCCCCATGTCATGCTATTCTTGATTGTCACGCTAAGACCGTTACCTTAGCTATGCCCGGGGTTCCGAGAGTTGAGTGGAGGGGGTCTATAGAGCATGTACCTAGCACAGTGATTTCTTATTTAAAGGCTCAACGTGTGGTTGAAAAAGGGTGTGAATATTATCTTGCATTTGTGAGGGATGTTAGTAGTGAGACCCCATCTGTTGCTTTCGTTCCCGTAGTCCGTGACTTTCCAGATGTATTTCCTGCAAACCTGCCAGGCATGCCAACTGGCAGGGATATTGATTTTGGTATTGACTTGGTGCCAGATACTTATCCTATCTCTATTCCACCTTACCGTATGGCACTAGCAGAGTTGAAATAATTGAAAGAGAAGCTTTAGGAACTCTTAGATAAGGAGTTTATTCGGCCCAGTGCGTCACCTTGGGGTGCACCAGTGTTGTTTGTGAAAAAGAAGGATGGTTTTATGCGCAAGTGTATTGACTATAGACAGTTGAATAAGTTTACAGTGAAGAATCGTTATCCGTTGCCTCGTATTGATGACTTATTTGATCAGCTTCAGGGAGCTAAGGTATTCTCCAAGATTGACTTGAGGTCGGGGTATCATCATATAAAGATTCGGAATTCTGATATTCTGAAGACGGCTTTCAGGACCAGATACGCTCATTATGAGTTTCTGGTTATGTTATTTGGGCTGACCAATGCCCTAACAACGTTCATGCAATTGATGAACATTGTGTTTCAAACCTATCTTGATACTTTCGTTATTGTGTTCATTGATGACATCCTGGTTTATTCTCGTATCCAGGAAGAGCATGCTCAGCACTTCAGAATCGTGTTACAGAGATTGAGTGAGGAGAAACTTTATGCAAAGTTCTCCAAGTGTGAGTTTTGGCTTGGTTCAGTGGCTTTCTTGGGGAATGTGGTGTATAGTGAGGGTATTCAGGTTGATCCGAAAAAGATTGAGGCGGTGCAGAGTAGGCCCAGACCGTCTTAAGCTACAGAGATTCAGAGTTTCCTCAGTATGGCGGGTTACTACCGTCGCTTTGTGAAAGGATTTTCTTCTATTGCTTCACCTCTGACCAAATTGACACAGAATGGTGTTCTATTCCGATGGTCCGATGAATGTGAGGAGAGCTTTCAAAAGCTCAAGTCGGCATTGACTACAGCTCCGGTATTAGTGTTTCCTACTAGTTCGGGTTCTTACACGGTTTATTGTGATGCTTCTAAAGTTGGCTTGAGAGCGGTGTTGATGCATGACGGTAGTGTAATTGCCTATGCGTCGAGACAGTTGAAGGTGCACGAGAAGAATTACCCAGTGCACGATCTGGAGTTAGCTGCTATTGTTCATGCCTTGAAGATTTGGCGGCATTATTTTTATGGAGTACAATGTGAGATTTACACCGATCATCGTAGCTTGCAGTATCTGCTAAGGCAGAAAGACTTGAATTTGCGGCAGAGGAGATGGTTGGAGATTCTCAAGGATTATGATTCGACTATTTTATATCATCCGAGGAAGGCCAATGTGGTGGTCGATGCCTTGAGTCGCAGAGCCGAGAGTTTGGGAAGTCTAGCTTATCTTTCAGCAGCAGAGCGACCTTTAGCCCTTGATGTTCAGGCTTTAACGGGTCAGTTAGTGAGATTGGATTTGTCAGATCCTCCACGGGTGGTAGCTATCATGGCTTCGCGGGCTTCTTTATTTGATCAGATTAAGGCAAGTCGGTATGATGACCGACACTTGTTAGTTCTTCAGGATAGGGTTCGTAGGGGTGATGCCAGGATGCGACTATTGGTGATGATGGAGTTATGAGGATGCGGGACCGTATTTGTGTGCCCAATATAGAGGGTATTCAGGAGTTAATATTACCAGAGGCTCACAACTCGCGGTATTCTATTCACCCGGGTGTCGCGAAGATGTATCAGGATCTGAGACAACAGTATTGGTGGAGGCGGATGAATAGAGATATTGTTGAGTATGTAGCACGGTGTATCAACTGCCAGCAGGTCAAGTATGAGCACCAGAGACCAAGTGGTTTGCTTTAGAGGTTAGATATTCCGGAGTGGAAGTGGAAGCGGATTACTATGGACTTTGTAGTTGGGCTTCCACGGACTTTGAAGGGTTTTGATGATATTTGGGTCATTGTGGATAGATTGACCAAGTCCGCACATTTCGTTCCTGTCAGTACTACTTATACTTCAGAGCGGTTAGCTAGTATTTACATTAAGGAGATTGTCCGGTTGCATGGAGTTCCGATCTCTATTATTTCTGACAGAGGTACGCAGTTCACATCTCAGGTTTGGAGAGCTGTATAGAGAGGTATGGGTAGTGATGTAGAGTTGAGCACTGCATTTCATCCACAGACCGACGGGCAGTCGTAACGGACGATTCAGATTTTGGAGGACATGTTACGGGCTTGTGTGATTGATTTTGGTGGTTCATGGGATCAGTTCCTGCCATTAGCGGAGTTTGCATATAATAACAACTTTCAGTCCAGTATTCAAATGGCTCCGTGTGAGGCGTTATATGGTAGGAGGTGTAGATCTCCGGTTGGTTGGTTCGAGCCTGGCGAGGCTAAGTTATTGGGCACAGACTTGATTCAGGATGCGTTGGAGAAGGTGAAATTGATTCAGGAGCGACTTCGCACGACGCAGTCTAGGTAGAAGAGTTATGCAGACCAGAAGGTTCGGGATGTGTCATTTATGGTGAGAAGGTACTACTAAAAGTATCACCCATGAAGGGTGTTATGAGGTTCGGAAAGAGAGGAAAGCTGAGTCCTCGATTTATTGGTCCTTTTGAGGTGCTTCAGAAGGTTGGAGAGGTGGCTTATAGACTTGTTTTGCCACCCAACTTGTCGAGTGTTCATCCGGTGTTTCATGTGTCGATGCTCAGAAAATACGTTGGTGATCCGTCTCATGTGTTAGACTTCAGTACAGTTCAGCTCGAGGGTGATATGTCATATGAGGTGGAGCCAGTAGCAATTTTGGCTCGTGAGGTCAGAAAGCTGAGATCTAAGGAGATAGCATCAGTGAAGGTGCAGTGGAGAGGTCAGCCAGGAGGAGGCTACTTGGGAGACCGAGCGGGAGATGCAGAGCAAATATCCGCACTTGTTTGAGACTCCAGGTATGTTTCTGGACTCGTTCGAGGACGAACGTTCGTTTAAGAAGGGGAGAATGTAACGACCCGGTCTGTCGTTACGTAAAACCCTGCATTATAATTGTTGTTATTTACTTGTTATAGATTAGATATACTGTATTTTATGTATTAGAGTTGATAGGCTTGAAATCGAATGGTTGTAGTGAGAGTTCAGTCAATTAGCCTTTAAAAATAGCCTAAAAAATGGAAAAAGTCAACTAAGAGTTGACTTATTGGTAAACGACCTCAGAATGCGATTTTGTATGGCTTGGATAGCTTCGTTAGGTGATTTGGGACTTAGGAGTGTGTTCAGAATAATTTTCTGATGTCCGGTGTAGAATTATGCTTGAATTGGCGAAAGTTAGTTTTTGGCGATTTCTGGATGGCAGTGAAAAATAGACTATCGGGGTCAAAATGGAATTCCGACAGTTGGAACGAGTTCGTAATGTCATTTTGGATGTGTCTGCAAAATTTCAGGTCAATCGGAAATGTATTCCATAGTTTCGGCATCGTTGGTGGATTTTAGAAATATCAAAGTTCTTAGGCTTGAATCCGATGTAAATTTGGTGTTTGTATGTTAGTTTTGGTGTTTTGAGGGTGCAACTAAGTTTGAATGATGTTATGGGATATGTTGGTAAGTTTGGTTGGGGTCCCGAGGGGCTCGGGATGGTTTCGGGTCGTTAACGGGAAGTTTGGAGTGATTTTGGTGAATCTGCACATTGTTGTTGCTGGTGTTTTCGCACCTGCGGAAAGGCAGCCGCAGGAGCGGACTGGGCTCCGCAGGTGCGAGATTTGGCTGAGTGGGGAGTGGTCCGCAGGTGCGAGGAATTTGTCGCACCTGCGAGGTCGCAGGTGCGGAAGGTGCATCGCAGGTGCGAAATTGGGAGACTTCAAGGGAGATCGCACGTGCGGAGGGAGCATCGCACCTGCGAAGCCGCAGGTGCGAGTAAGTGATCGTAGGTGCGAGATCACTGGGCAGAAGGTATAAAAACCCAGCCTTCGCGAATTTTAGCCATCTTTCTCAATATTTCATCCGGGTTTGAGGCTTCTGAAGCGATTTTGAAGAGGGAAATTCTTGTTCTTCATAGAGGTAAGTGTTCTAGTCATTAAAACTCGATTATGGGTGATTATAGAGCATAAAACCAGTGTAAATTCATGGAAAATCAGTAGAAAATTTCGGTTTTAGGGCTTGAGATTATGAGACCTTCAAGGGTCGATTTGAGGGGTCAAACAAACTCCGATTTTGGTGTTCTTTATATGTACGGACTCGTGAGAGGACGAAGAACACGTTTGTATAAAAATTTCTGAGTTTCGAGACGCGGGCCCGGGGGTCGGGTTTTGACCGAATTCGGATATTTGAGCTAAATTCGATATTATTCAATTAGAATTTATTCCTTAAGCATATATTGATGATAAAAATCTAAACTTGGTAGATTTGGAGCCTTCAGAGGTTGATTCGAGAGGCAAGCGCATTGCGGAATAATTCCGGGCTAGTTTTGAGGTAAGTAATGTCTTGAAATCCTGTCCTGAGGGTATGAAACCTCGGACTATGCACCCTTCACGGGTTTTGGAATGCAAAGATTGACTCTTTGGAAATATCTTCCCTATTTAGGCGACTATTGAGTTGCTAAACCGACTTTTAAGCCTATGCTTAATTAGTACTATTTAGTATGATATGATTTGGGCTGTAAGCCGTGTTTGGGGCCTAGTGCCGATATGTTTACCCATTGGGGGACTATTTTAATGTGTTTCCTTACTTGATATGTTGTGATTTACACTCAGTCTTTTCCTAATAAATTGTTTTGACACTCAGAGTATTTTGATACTATTTATGAAAAAATGAACAATGTTTTGGATCGAGAACCTGGTTTTTTATGGCCTAAGGGCTAAGTGAGAGTGTCTGACTGAGTGATGTGAGGAGGCTTCCAGGACTTATGAGTGATGTGAGGAGGCTTCCAGGCCTTATGAGAGAGGTGAGGAAGCTTCCAGGCCTTATGAGAGATGTGAGGAGGCTTCCAGGCCTTATGAGAGAGGTGAGGAGGCTTCCAGGCCTTTTGAGAGAGGTGAGGAGGCTTCCAGGCCTTATGAGAGAGGTGAGGAGGATTTCAGGCCTTATGATAGATGTGAGGAGGCTTCCAGGCCTTATGAGAGAGGTGAGAAGGCTTCCAAGCTTTATGTTATTATTGCGCTTGGGCTGTAGGAGCCCTTCCAGAGTCTGTAACACACCCCTAGTGAGCGCCGGTACCGATTGAGTGATGATGATTGCCCGCGGGGCTGACACTGAGTGATGATTGATACTGACTGGTGATTTATACTGAGTGATTAAGGGGATGCCTGAGGGCATCTGTTCCGAGAAATGATTTTGGCATGCGGGGCAGTTTCATGATGATTTTACTATGTTTTCGAACTATGATTTACTTCGTTTTCAAACTGAGTTTTACTGAGGATTTCACTAAGATCTATCGATATTTACTTGTTCTCAAAGGTTTTCTGGAAACTGATTTTGAACTTATGAAATTGTTGAATACTACTTTGTGACTTGATGTTTTGCTGGTTGTTGTGAAATGGTGTATCTGTTTGTGTGCTTTATATTTCTCAAACTGTGATTTCTTTTCATTACTACTGAGTTGGCGTACTCATAAAGACTCCCTGTTCCTCTGTGCACAGATTCAGGTGACGGTCTGGAGTAGTAGCCGTTTTTGCTTGTTCGTTAGCGGATTTCACGGGACTTCGAGGTAGCTGTCCAGCATCCACAACTTCTCCACTTCCCTTCCTTATTATGTTTTTATCAATTGATTCAGAGACATATATTATAGCTTTTAGCAGAGTTAGGATTATTCATTCTTAGATGCTCATGACTATTGACTCCAGTTCTGGGAGGTTGTTTAGAGTGGTTTAGTTCATGGTTGGGGGCGTTAGACTTACATAATTTATTTCTTTATTATGACTGTTGTTTATTGTTATGTTGCACTTTTATAATCTAACAAATGCGTGTAAATTGATGGTTGGCTAGCCTAGTTCCACAATAGGCGCCATCATGGCCTGTTAGGATTTGGGGTCGTGACACATTTATTGGTAATTGCTTTTCCCGATATAGTCGGGGTGGACTGTTTGGATGTGTATGCGTATGTGTGACTGCTTCGCAATATATATTCCGCGAGCGGGGTGATTCTTTCCACTACTCTCATAGGAGCGCGTCGTACGCCATGGAAAAATAGATGCATCTATGAGCCGTTCGACCCTTCGGCAGTGCACATTTTATTATTGTTGGTTCGGGCTGTTCGACCCTCGGCATTTCCTGCGCATGATATTTATATGCTATATACCATCTGTGACTTGAACTTTAAAATTGTCTTAAAAATGTAATTTGCTAAATGAAACGACAGAAACCGGAAAATTTATAAATTTATGGAAACAGTGGCTCTTTCCCGACATTATTTGTTATTTGATGTTAATACCCACGTTTGATATCATTCATTGATTATACTGTATTGACCCCTAGCAAGTGTCAAAGTCGACCTCTCGTCACTACCTCTCTGAGGTTAGGCGAGATACTTACTGAGTACACGTTGTTTTCGTACTCATGCTACACTTGTTGTGCATTTTTATTGCACAAGTACATTCATAGCTAGTGGCCCTGCTTGACGCAGTGACGTGGATGACTTGGAGACTTAGACGAGCTGCATCATCCGGAGACGACCCGCAGCCCGCTGATTCTTCCTCTATGTATTGTCTTTTCAGTTTTAAATTTCTTGTCCAACTTGTATTTCAGACATGCATTGTAGTATCTGTATAAATTCTTGGAAGTTCGTTCATGCACTTGTGATACCGGGTTCTGGGATTTGTTATGGGATTTATTCAGTATTTAAATTTGCTAAAGATGTTATGGTGTACTTATTGGAAGTTCGATAATTACTATTTAAGAAAAATAAAAAGGAATGATTTCAAAATATTATAATAAAGATTTCATTAATTATTAAGTGTTGGCTTGCCTGACCGTGGGGTCTGGCGCCATCACGACCTTTATGAATTTTGGGTCGTGACAACTTGGTATTAGAGAACTAGGTTCCCTTAGGTTTCACGAGTCATGAGCAAGTCTAGTAGAGTCTTGCGGATCGGTACGGAGACGTCTGTACTTATCTTCGAGAGGCGACAAGGTTGTTAGGAGTACTTCCCTTCTTGATTCCTGATCGTGCGGTTTGATTCCTTCGAGGCTTATGCCTATGTTATTTTTCCTACTCAATCTTACACGTCGTGAAACGCTTTCTATAAGTCGAGAATTTGAGGAATTGTAATGGTGCTACAGATGAGGTGCGGAATGCTTCTCCCTGCGTGGTTGTTGGGCTATTGTCATCGCCTTGAGGAAGGATATTATGTCATTCCATCTCCATAATTGTGTTTCTGAGAACTTTGAGGCTATGCTCAGGTTGTTATGATGCTCATGATTAGTTATCGCGCAATATTGATTTGATGGTAGGATGCTTGCCCATATGTCGGGTCAATGAATGACTTGAAAGGAGGTCTCCTCAGAGCGTGATTTCAAGATTTTAGTATTTTAGTTCTGGCGGAGAAAAGGCAATTGGACTATAAATGGTCAGGTTTGGGTTGACAAAGTAGTAAGACTTGGTGCTTTCAAGTGAGGTGGAGTATTCACCTGTGATGTGATGTCGTCGTCGTTGATCGAGTAAAATATGTTAAGTTCGCCGGTATTATAGTTTCTTCGGTTGTAGGGGGTCGGAGTATTGTGAAGAAGTATTGAAGAGAGATTATCAGAGATCGTGGTGTGCAGTGGTTCAATATTGAATAATTATTGCTAATGAAGGCAGCTCGAGAAAGATGATCTTTGGAGAGTTGGGAGTCGTGGTGACATGCTGGTTTTAGAGCTACAGAGAATGATATTGAATTGAGGCAACAATTGGGCAGCATACGATGGAGGAAGACATGTGAGAAGTGTCAGGCGGCGGCCAAATTTCTAAAAGGCCAGGTGTAAGAAACGGAAGTCAGGTAGTTGCTTAAAGTAATGAGTTTAACTAAAGTGGGAGAGTGGCAGCATAGCATATGAGATCTGTGGTAAGATACATACACCTCTTAAGGGGAGTTTGGAGTGATATGGGAATTTTAGTAGACGATGATTAGGCTCACAGACTTAAAGTGAAATATTGTCTATTTTGGCGAAAAGTTGGATACAACGGAGAGGAGTTGTTCGGGATGAAGAAGGATGCAATATGGCGGTGAATTTGAAGATATTGTCGCACATTTAATAGATGTCCATGAGGAGAGAACGGACTAGTAAAGTTGGTAAATGAAGAGGGGCGTAAGATGGGGTATTGACGTCGTAGAGATTATGCAGTACAATGTCGTTGGAAGATGTCAGTTGGTAACTTCTGCATGAAGGCTATCTTCTGTGGGCAGGTTAGCGGTCGTGTAGTTGGCAAGTTTCTGTGGGGGATTCTAGTGGCTATTCGGTAGGAGGCTAAATGCATGAATGATGCTAGAGAATTTGAGTATTCATGAAATGCTAACATGAGAATTTAGAAGAAATTGACAGATTGGTTGAGCAAGATCATGTCAGCAAACAAGAAAGAATTTCGGAGGGGTCTAGAGTGGTGCAAGGAGTAGCTTCAGGCTAAGTAGGAGAGTCCCACCGCATGCAATTGGGTTGCAGGATTATCTTCTCATGGGGGTGCGGATTATCGGCGTATTGGCAAGCTATTACAGCTAAAGGGAAGAAAGTAAAATGGTAATTGTGCACGGGATTGATAAATGTGTGCAAAATTTGGCCCTGTTGGAACATGGTTAGGCTTTGGAGGATTCAGAATTTATGCTTAAGGCATAGGCGAGTTGTAAGGGTAGTGACCCAGTAGAGTGCTTCATTGAAAGGGTGTTCATGTGCTAGAAGAGCCTTGGAGTTGATTGTATTCGGGGCCAAGTCAGAGTGGGTGATTCACAATAGTGATCCTAATGAATTTGAAAGTTAAAAATACGATGCTTAAGGGTTTCATGTCCGCAATATGGCTAAAGAATCGGGCCTTGCAACAAATTGTGATAGAAGGCCCGGAATGTTCTATGATATTTTCGGCTTACAGTATAGTATTGGAGGAATGAGAGAAATAAACTCCAGATCTGGAGAAAGATTATCAAGATGGGTATATCAGTCGAAGATGTGAATGTGCACAAGGAGGGTGTGAGACGGTTTGTGGGATTGAGATAGCATGGTCTCGTGAATCAAGGCCATTCGGGATGGTGAGGATTAAGTTTGTTATGTGTTAATGGAGTTACTGTTATTTCTGAGGCAAATAAGGATAATTAAAAAAGATAGATTGGTTAGCCATGGTTGAAATGGCACATGTACGACAATGATTAGTTCCTTCAGTGTGATTAAGTTATGAATGTGGTTTGTGCCGGTGTGTGCGAGGCTTGTCGGCTGTCGTAATAGATTTTATTTGGAAGCATTCAAGTATTATGGCTTGTCAGGTGTAGGCGGATCCCGGAAGGATTATAGTGGTATAGACTATTCTTTGAGGATTTGCCTGTTTTGTGATTATGAGAATTCACTCGTGTGTTGTTATGGTTCTCTTGAATTGAGGTAAGTAAAAGGATTCTGTATGATGGAGCGTTCACCCTATTAGTGATTCAGGAGTTATAATGGAATTCTTACGCTATTTCATATTGGCATGTCAGGTGCAGTAAGCAGTATGGAATTGGAAGTAAGGATCAAAAATGCGGTTCGGTGTTAACAAGGATGTCATGAGCTCGGATGAGCAAGAAAAAGGGATTTGAATGTTTAGAGTAAGTTGTTGTTGTCTTCAGTGTAACCTGAGATCGGTGTTTGATGAAAGAGGCTTTACATCATGGTTATGGGTTCTTGATTTGTTTAAAAGCGTTAGTGTAGTCAGTGGTATGGATGTGCAGACTTGTTACCTTGTGTGGAAGGACGTGGGAGCATGACCACAGGAAGATCGTATGAGTGTGACATGTAGTCACTTAATGGATTGAAGATGTAGACTGAGTATACAGAAGTGTAATATTGCTTATTTGAGAATTTATGCCAGGAAGGTGTTCGATTCATTTGGTTGTGGATTGTGGGGTGTCTGTCCCGGATATGATGGTTGTTCTTGCGTATTATGAGAGGTAGTGGGTTAATATGGACCTAGGTAAGGCTATCAGTCTAGTGCAGTGCGAGCAGAATCGGCTTGAGGGTTGTGGATGGATTCAAATATGGTTGTGGGCTCCATGTGAGTCAGGTGTGTTCATTTCAACATAGGGCTTCTCAAGGAGGGGTGTTGTAATATTGGATGTTGTTCCATCTTCGTTCATTCATGTAGTATTCTGTGGTGATGTGTGAGTTGTGGAGGCGACTTGATAATTCCTTATGTGTTGAGATTTAGCATAATGATGGTGTTATGTGAGCAGAATAGCTCTTGAGATTCAGATTATATATCGCACCTCAGTTGTGTTTGGATTTTGTAGCGTATGGCTCTATCAATCTCCCCAGGATGGTATTATGCACTTAGCGTACATGTGACTGATATTCGATATTGTGTGGTAGTGAGAAATTCAACTCAGCGTGTTTCTCGTTATGTGAATTTTATGTGTAGATCGGGTGGCACGCCGCCACGGGTATGTTATTTTGGATCGGGTTGCACGCCACAACAGTGTCATGTTGAGTAAGGTTCCCTACATATATTTTTCTTGTATTTTACTTCCTATTTTCTGAGGAAAGTTCATATTAGTCGCGTGAGTCGAGTAGTCCCTTCCCGAGTCATTTCCTTATGTATCATGTTCGAGTTGTGGCCTATTGGCGCATTGTAGCATCGTGTGAGACTGTTGGTCATGTCTGGGGTGATTTGTTGTCTGAGCAACTCATACTAGGAGAGACGTGATTTATGGATCAGGGATTGGTGCGATAAGATTATGTGAAGTATATTACAGGACAATTACCATTACTTGGTTCGTAATGAGATGCTGATTTCAATCAAGAGGGAAGATTCAATGTTTGGTTAACTCTGCAGTTGGCTAGGAATTTCTACACATCTCTTCCGTTGTGGTGGTATCGGCATCATTATAGTAGGACATATATAGATATATCATGAGGCGCATTGGAAGCATCATATTCGTGGAATTTTGGCTATTAAGGTTCAGAGAATGTCATTATGGTTAGATGATGAATTATGCGGTGCATGGTGAAAATTCAGCAAGGTATGCAGTCATGTTCTGGTGCGTCGTGTGGTAGCTGATACGGTGTTCATATTGTGGAAGCAGGCCTGACATAGAATTTTAGGTGTTGGAACTCGGTTCTAAGCGTATGGAATGGATAAAAGAGGATATCTTTAGAATTGATCAAGCTAATGTGCTCAACTAGGTTGTGGTAGCTTGGGCAGGTGCACAAGGTGTTAAACAGTAATTTCAGATAACTGCAGAGCAGTTATTAGCACGTTCGAGGACGAATGCATGTTTAAGTGGGAGAGAATGCAATGACTCGACAGGTCGTTTTGAGCTCTAGCTCGTCGTTCAGCAGTTTGAGGTCATGAGCAACTTCATTTCAGGTGTTATGACTCGTAGGCGTAGTCGAAGTTGAATTTCGGGAAGTTCGGAGTCAATTGGGAAAGAAAGTTCTCATTTCAGAAGCCTTAAGTTGGAAGAATTAACTAAGATTGGATTTTTGAGTAAACGACCTCCGAATCAGAATTTGAAGGTTCCAGCGGGTTCGTATGTGTAACGACCCGGCCGGTCGTTCCGTAGAAATTTCATTATTATTCATGTTTTTGCCTTGTCATAGGTTGGTTATACTGTTTATGATGTGTTAGAGTCGGTTGGCTCGGAATCGGAATAGTTGTAGTGAGAATCGAGACACTTAGTCTCTAAAAATAGCTTTATATTTGGAAAAGTCAACTAAGAGTTGACTTATTGGTAAACGACCTCAGAATGTGGATTTTATGGCTCAGATAGCTTCGTTAGGTGATTTGGGACTTAGGAGTGTGTTCAAAATATTTTGTGATGTACGGTGTAGAATTAGGCTTGAATTGGCGGAAGTTAGTTTTTGGTGATTCCGGTCGGCAGTGGAAAATAGGCTATAGGGTCGGAATGGAATTCCGGAAGTTGGAACAGGTTCGTAATGTCATGTTGGTTATGTCTGCAAAATTTCAGGTCAATTGGATGTGTTTTGGATAGTTTCGGCGTCGTCAGTGGAATTTAGAAATTTCAAAGTTCTTAGGCTTGAATTCGAGGTGATTTTGGTGTTTTGATGTTATTTTTGGTGTCTCGAAGGCTCTACTAAGTCGTAATGATCATTTAGGACGTGTTGGTATATTTGGTTGGGGTCTCGGGGGCCTCGGGTGAGTTTCGGGTGGTTAACAGATCAATTTCTTGTTTGGAACTTAGGCTGTTTTGCTGGTGTTTTCTACAGAGGGATTTACCCTATGCCTTAGCGGAGGGGGTCTCGCGTTCGCATAGGGGAAATTCTACTAAGCGTTTGCGGTCCAGGAGGTGTGAACGCGGAGGGTTAAGTGGGGTATCCATCGCTAACGCGGGATGAAGAGTGCGTTCGCGAAGAGTATGTGGCAGCTGAGGGACCCATGCCCATTTGGCATGTGCGTTCGCGTAAAGGTCCATGCGTTCGCATAGGCCTGGGTTGGTTAAGAAGTGCGATCGCGGGATTTTAGCCGCATTCGCAAAGAGGAAAATGAGTCAGTGGGAAATTATGCTATGCGAACGCGGTCAAGCTTATGCGTTCGCGAAGGGTAAAATCCATGGGCAGTATTTAATTAAATCCTCCGCAACCAATACCCACTTTTCCATCATTTTTTAACGGGAAGAAGCTTTTGAGGCGATTTTTAAGAGAGGAAATAATTGTTCTTCATTGAGGTAAGGATTTTGGATCCTAATATTCGATTATATGTGGTTAAGGATCAAAATATCAGTGTTTAATTTATGAAAATCAGTAGAAAAATATGGAATTATGGATTGAGATTATGAGACCTTTTAGGGATGATTTGAGGTGTCAAACGAACTCAAATTTTTGAGTTCTTTATATGTACGGACTCATGAGATGATGAAGAACATTTTGGTATAAAATTTGTCGAGTTCTGAGACACGGGCCCAAGGGTAGGGTTTTGTGCTAAAATTGATATTTTTCAATTGGAATTCATTCTCTTAGCATAATTTGATGAGAAAAATCTGATCTGTATAGATTTGGAGCACTCAGAAGTTGATTCGGGAGGCTAGCGGGTTGCAGAGTAGCTTTTCGGGCTAGTTTGAGGTAAGTAATGTCTTTAAATCCTGTCCTGAGGGTATGAAACCCCGGGCTTTACATCTTTTCACGGATTTGGAGTGACGCACACACTGGATGACGAGTGTGGAGCGTGCACGAATTGGAAATTTGGAAAAATGTACCTTTTTAGGCACCTATTGAGTTGTGAAATTGCTTTTAAAGCTTATTCTCTATAGTACTACTATGATTTGATGCAATTGGGTTGTAAGCCATGTTTGGGGCCTAGTGCCGATCTGTTTTAACCCTTTGGGGGCTGTTTTACTGATATTCTCACTATTTTGAAACTATGATTTTTCACTCAGTCTTTCTTGTGAAATTGTTGACACTCTTAATTGATGATATTACTATTTCTTGGAATGAAATACTATTTTGGGTCGAGAACCCCGTTTTATTCATGGACCGAGTGGCATGCTAAGAGTATTTGACTGAGTGAGGCCAAGAGCCAATTTTGTGAGGATGTTATGATATGAGAGAGGCCGAGTGCCTGAGAGTGATGTATGCCATGATGTGGCTTGTTTATAGCGCTTGGGCTGTAGGAGCCCCTCCGGAGTCTGTACACCCCCCCAGTGAGCGCAGGTACCTACTGAGTGCGAGTGCCGAGTGATGAGTGATTGGGAGGCATGAGTGACAATGAGGTTGCCCGCGGGGGCTGATACTGAGTGATGGTGAGGTGCTGAGGGAAACTGTTACGAGTGATGATTATGGCCCGATGGGCAGTTTTATGATAATATTCTACTGAGTTTTGACTATGATTCATTTCATCTTTCAAACTGATTTTACTGAGAAATATTGGAAAATATACTTGTTTCGAAGGATTTTTATGGAAACTGATTTTCGAACTTATGTATACTGTATAGACTTGCTGTTTTTACTGTTTTGTGGATTTGTGTATCTGTGCTGTGTGTTTCTTATTCTCAGACTGTGATTTATTTTCATTACTACTGAGTTGGCGTACTCATCATTACTCCCTACACCTCTGTATGCATCGTCCGAGCTCGTTGTCATCAGCGTTTGGGATTTTGAGGTAGATGTTCAGCGTCCGCAACTTATCCATTTCCCTTCCTTTATTAGTATTAGTATCTATTTCCTAGACATTGTTAAGGCATTAGCAGAGTTAGTTTATTTCTTAGATGCTCGTGATCGGTTGACTCCAATCTTGAGAGAATTATTTAGACTGTTAGATTATTATTGGGGCGTAAAGACTTAAAAAATTTATTTTATACTCTGTTTGCTGCTTATTATTAATTTTTGAAATATTATAATAGAACAAATGAGTAGTTATGTGATGGTTGACTAGCCTAGTTCCACGATAGGCGCCATCACGACCTGTTAGGATTTGGGGTCGTGACAGTATGATGATTTCGGACTTGGGCGTATGTTCGGAATGAGTTTTGGATAACCAGGGAGTGTTTCAGCGCATATTGTGGAAGTTAGCATTTTAGAAGAAATTTCATAAGTCTGGGTTGAAGTGCATTTCAGTGATATTGGTATCCGTTTGGGATTTCGAGTCTGGGAATAGCTCCGTATGGTGATTCTGGAGTTAGGAGCGCGATCGGAAGTGAATTCGGATGTCCGTAGGTCATTTTGAAGTCATTGGCTAAAGATAGAAATTTGAAGGTTTTTGAGAAATCCGACCGGCAGTGGAAATTTTGATAGGGTCAAAATGCGATTCCGAAAGTTGGAGAAGGTCCGTAATGTCGAATATGACTTGTGTGAAAATTTTGGGGTCAATCAGGCGTGATTTGATAGGTTTCGGCATCAGATGTAGAAGTTGGAAATTTCAAAGTTCATAAAGCTTGAACTGGAGAACAATTTGTTGTTTCGATGTCATTTGATGTGATTTGAGGCCTCGAACAGGTCCGCATTATGTTTTGGGACAGGTTGGTGCAACTAGACGGGGTCCCGGGGGGCCTCGGGTGGATTCCGGGTGGTTAACGGATCGAATTAGGAGTTGGAGAAATAACTGAAGCTATTGTCATCTGGTGTGACCGCACCTGCGAGGTTCATGTCGCAGGTGCGGCGCTGCAGGTGTGTGTAATGACCCGACCGGTCGTTCCGTAGGATCTGCATTACTATTACTGTTTTTGCCTTGTCATAGGTTGGTTATACTATTTATGATGTATTGGAGCTGGTTGGCTCGGGTTCAGAATGGTTGTAGTGAGAATTGAGGCACTTAGTCTCTAAAAATAGCTTTATAGTTGGAAAAGTCAACTAGGAGTTGACTTATTGGTAAATGACCTCGGAATGCATATTTTATGGCTCAGATAGCTTCGTTAGGTGATTTGGGACTTAGGAGTGTGTTCGGAATATTTTTGTGATGTCTGGTGTAGAATTATGCTTGAATTGGCGAAAGTTAGTTTTTGGTGATTTCCGGTCAGCACTGGAAAATAGGCTATCGGGGTCGGAATGAAATTCCAGAAGTTGGAACAGGTTCGTAATGTCATTTTGGATATGTCTGCAAAATTTCAGGTCAATCGGATGTCTTTTGGTTGGTTTCGGCATCGTTGGTGGAATTTAGAAATTTCAAAGTTCATAGGCTTGAATTTGATGTGACTTTGGTGTTTTGATGTTATTTTGGGTGTTCCAAGAGTGCAACTAAGTTTGAATGATCACTTATGATGTGTTGGTATGTTTGGTTGAGGTCCCGAGGGGCTCGGGATTGATTTCTGTGGTTAACGGGAACTTTTGGAGTTGAAAAATGCAGCTTTCAGCTGCTGGTGTTTTGCGACTGTGATTTACGCACCTGCGGATGTTTGACTGCAGGTGCGAGCCGCAGGAGCGACCATGTTGATCGCAGGTGCGGGCTCAAAGGCCCCTGGAGGAAGAACCACAGAAGCAGAATTTTAGCCGCATCTGCGGGCCGCATATGCGGGATTTGGTTCGTTTAGTGAATTTCCGCAGGTGCGGACTGCATTTGCGAGAATAAGGCCGCAGGTGCAAAAAGCCTGGGCAGAAAAGTAGAAAAAAGGGACTTAACGATTTTTAACCCTCTTTTCACCATTGTTGTGCGGGTTCCGAGCTTTTTGAGAGTTTTTGAAGAGGGAAACATTTGTGCATCATTGAGGTAAGATTTTTGGACTTATTAACTCGATTATATGTGATTAAGGACCAAATTAACAGTGTTTAATTAGGGAAAATCAGTGGAAAAAGGGGAACTAGGGCTTGAGTTTAAGAGATCTTTTAGGGGTGATTTGAGGGGTCATTTGGACTCTGATTTCAGAGTTCTTTATAAGTACAGACCCGTGAGATGACGAGGATCGTTTTGGCATAAAGTTTGTCGAGTTCCGAGACGCGGTCCCTGGGGTCGGGTTTTGACTAATTTCGGATTTTGCGCATAAAATTGATATCTTTCAATTGAGTTTCATCCCCTTAGCATAATTTGATGTGAAAAATCTGAACTTGATAGATTTGGAGCACTCGAAAGTTGATTCGAGAGGCAAGCGTGTTGCGGAGTAGCTTTTCGGGCTAGTTTGAGGTAAGTAATGTCTTTAAATCCTGTCCTGAGGGTATGAAACCTCGGATTTTTTTATCCTTTCACGGTTTTGGAGTGACGCACACGCTGGATGACGAGTGTGGGGCGTGCACGAATTGGAAAATTGGAAATATGTTCCTTTTGAGGCAACTATTGAGTTGCGAAACTGCTTTTAAAGCATATGTTTTATAGTATTACTATGTTTTAATATATTTGGGATGTAAGCCATGTTTGGGGCCTAATGTCGATCTGTTCTAACCCCTTGGAGGCTATTTTATGATATTCTCACTATTTTGATCCTGATTTTACACTCAGTCCTTCTTGTTAAATTGTTGACACTCAGATTTGTTGAAATTGTTATTTCTTGAAATGAAATACTGTTTTGGGTCGAGAACCCCGTTTATTTAAGGCCCGAGTGGCATGTTGAGAGTGCCTAACTGAGTGAGGCCGAGGGCCAATATTTTGGGGATATTTATGATATGAGAAAGGCCGAGAGCCTGAGTGATTGATGCCATGCTTTGGCTTGTTTATAGCGTTTGGGATGTAGGAGCCCCTCCGGAGTCTGTACATACCCCCAATGAGCAGGTACCTACTGAGTGCGAGTGGCGAGTGCCGAGTGACGAGTGATTGGGAGGCATGAGTGACTGATTATGAGTGATGATTTGGCCCGAGGGGCAGTTTATAATGATAATTTGCTGAGTTTTTTTTATTATGATTCACTTCATTTTTCATACTGAGATTTTTGGGAGTTTAGTGAGAAACATTTGAAAATATACTTGTTCAAGGGATTTTTATAGAAACTGGTTTTCACACATATGTACTAGATGTATACTTTATATTGGCTCGGTATTTTACTATTTGTGGATTGGTGTTTTGTGCTGTGTGTTTCTTATCTTCAGACTTGATTTATTTTTATCACTACTAAGTTGGCATACTCATCGTTACTCCCTGCACCTCTGTGTGCAGATCCATGTACTGGTTCTGAGCAGTAGCCATCTGAGTTCGTTCATCGGTTGCATTCGGGATTTCGAGGTAGTTGTCCAACGTCCACAAGTTCTCCATTTCCCTTCCTTCATTAGTATTTAGTATTTTGTTCTGAGACATTAGCAATGTTAATATTTTTCTTAGATGCTCGTGAGCAGTTGACTCCAGTTCCGGGGAATAGTTTAGACGGTTAGATGATATTCTACTTTGTTAAAGACTTAGAGAAATTTTATACTTGCTATGAAATATTATTAATGATTTTGAGGGGATTTTATTAAAAGAAATGTGTAGTTATGTGATAGTGGCTTGATTAGTTCCACGATAGGCGCCATCACGACCAGTTAGGGTTCGGGGTCGTGACAGTGTGTCTGTTGTGTCACAGGAGAGGAAAAGGGTGGCTTGGCTGGGGGACGCAAGTGCGAGGTTATTTCCGCACCTGCAGAAACGCAGATGCGGTTAAGGGAGCGCAGGTGCGGATCCAGGCTAGGAAAGAGGAGACCGCATGTGCGGAGGATTTGGGCGCACCTGCGGGAGCGCAGGTGCGGTCTAGAGATCGCAGGTACAAAAAGGCTGGAGGCAGTGTGGTGTTTTAAAAACGGGAATTTGCCATTTCTTCTCCTATTTTCATTTGGTGTGGGCGGTTTTGGAGAGCTTCAAGAGGGTATTTTCTTCAAACATCACTAAAAAAGTGATTTCTTCCCATTTCTAAGTTAAATATGTGATCTTACATGGAATTAGACATGGAAATTAGTAGGAAATTGGGATTTTTAGGGAAAGACCTAGAATTGGTAATTTGGAATTTTCACCACGAATTTGAGCATGGAATTAAGAGTAAATTATGTATTTGAGCGGGTAAAGCTGCATAAGCATTATCTTCGAGAAATTTCGGAATCCGAGCACGTGGTGCCGAGGGCAATTTTGTCAATTCTTTGAGCGGAGTTAGAATTTATATAATTTAAATGGTTATGCGTATTATAGTATATTTTCATTGGTTTGCCCTTATTTGGCTAGCTTTGGAGCGTTGTGAAATTGATTTGGAGTCGTCGGAAGGGCCTGGAAGCTGGTTATGGAATTTCGGAGCGAGGTAAGTCTCCTTTCTAACTTTGTGAGGGGGAATTTTCCCCATAGGTGAATTAATTAAATATGTTCTACTATTTGTGAGAGCTACGTATGCACGAAGTGACGGGAGTCCGTGCGTAGCTACTATTATGCTTGTCCAGGTAGTTTAGGACCCAAAATCATGTTTTACTTGTCATATTTGTAACCTTATTGAAGAAATTTAAGATGATTAGATCATTACCGCACCTGATAAATGAATTTCTGAAAAAGACTTAAATATTATTTTTGTAACTATTAAAAGAGATCCTTGTCATTTATTGGTAAATGTTTTTCCCGATATAGTCGGGGTGGAGTGTTTGGATGTGTATGAGTATGTGTGACCGCTTCGCAATATATATTCCGCGACCGGGGTGATTCTTTCCACTACTCTCATGGGAGCGGGCGGTATGCCACGACGGAATAGATGCATCTATGGTTCGAGCCGTTCGACCCTTCGACATTGCATATTTTATTATTATTGGTTCGGGCCGTTCGACCCTCGGCATTTCCTGCGCATGATATATATATTCTGTAAAATTGTCTTAAAGATGTAAATTGTTAAATGAAACGACAGAAACCGGAGAATTTATAAATTTATGGAAACGTCGGCTTTTTCCCGACATTATTTGTTATTTGATGTTAATACCCATGTTTGATATCATTCATTGATTATACTGTATTGACCCCTAGCAAGTGTCAAAGTCGACCTCTCGTCACTACCTCTCTGAGGTTAGGCGGGATACTTACTAAGTACACGTTGTTTTCGTACTCATGCTACACTTGTTGTGCATTTTTATTACACAGGTACATTCATAGCTAGTGGCCTATCTTGATGCAGTGACGTGGCTAACTTGGAGACTTAGACGAGTTGCATCATCCGGAGACGACCCGCAGCCGACAAAGTCTTCCTCTATGTATTGTATTTTCATTTTTAAATTTCGTGTCCAACTTGTATTTCAGACAGGCATTGTAGTATCTGTATAAATTCTTAGAAGTTAGCTCATGCACTTGTGATACCGGGTCCTGGGATTTGTTATGGGATTTAGTCACTATTTAAATTTGCTAAAGATGTTATGGCGTATTTATTGGAAGTTCGATAATTACTATTTAAGAAAAATAAAAAGGAATGATTTCAAAATATTATAATAAAAATTTCATTAATTATTAAATGTTGGCTTGCCTGACCGTGGGGTCCGGCGCCATCACGACCTTTATGGATTTTAGGTCGTGACATTAAGGGCTCTGGAAGTGCGACTCTATTACTGCCAAGAGGAACTATATTGGCTGTTAATGATGCATTATATTGTAGTAGGTCTCAAAGAAACTTATCGAGTTTCAAAGATATTCGCCAAAATGGACCACCAATGAAGGAAAGGTTGAATACCTTTATATCACTACAATAAAAGCGGAAAAGAAGTATTTGCTTGAAAAGCTTCCCGTATTTTCCTCCGGATTATACTACACTAATATTAGTGTAGTTGAATCACATGACATAGTAAACAAGGAGTTTACTAATGATTTTATTATTTAGCATGACCGGTTGGTCCATCCCGGTTATAATATGATGCGCAAAATAATTGAGAATTCACATGGTCATTCATTGAAGAATCAGAAGATTCTTCAAACTAAAGAATTCTCTTGTGTTGCACGTACTCAAGGCAAATAGATTATTAGACCATCAGTAATCAAAGTTGGAGTTGAATCTCCTGCATTTTTTGAAACGTATACAGGGTGATATATGTGAACCCATACACCCTCCATGTGGACCATCCATATATTATATGGTTTTGATAGATGCATCTACAAGATGGTCACATGTGTGCTTGTTATCAACCCGCAATTTGGCCTTTGCGAGGTTACTAGCTCAATTAATAAGATTAAGAGCACAATTTCCAGATTATGAAATTAAGACATTTCATCTTGATAATGCTGGTGAATTTATGTCCCAAGCCTTTCATGATTATTGCATATCAACTGGGATAACAATTGAGCATCCAGTTGCTCATGTTCATACTCAAAATGGTTTAGCGGAATCATTGATCAAACGCCTCCAATTAATTTTTAGACCAATGCTTATGAGAACAAAATTTCTCATTTCGGCATGGGGCCATGCTATTTTGCATGCAACAGCTCTTGTGTGGATCATACCCACAAGTTATCATAAAGAATCCCCGATACATTTGGCTTTTGGTCAGGAGCCAAATATTTCCCATCTTAGAATATTTGGATGTGCAGTATATATTCCAATTGCTCCACCACAACGCACAAAGACAGGACCCCAAAGAAGGTTGGGGATATATGTTGGATATGAATCTTCTTCTATTATGAACTATTTAGAACCTATGACTGGAGATTTATGAAGACACGATTTGCCGATTGCCATTTTGATGAATCAGTATACCCAATATTAAGGGGAGAAAATAAGCAGTTGCAAAAAGAGATAGATTGTAACGCATTATCACTATCTCATTTAGATCCTCTAACAAAGCAATGTGAAGAGGTTCAAAAGATAATTTATTTGAAAAATATTACAAATCAACTGCCAGATGCATTCACTAACCTACCAAGGGTGACTAAGTCACATATTCCAGCTACTAATGCTCATATTCGAATTGATGTCCCTGTTGGACAATCTATAAATACAAATGAGTCTAAGTCACACTTAAAACGTGGTAGACCAATTGGTTCCAATGATAAAAATCCTCGAAAGCGAAAAGGAGTAAATGATCTACGAGATCATAATATAGAGGCAATTGATCAAAAAGATCCCCGTGACATAACAAATGTTAAGACCTCAGAGGAGGTCCTGGTACCTGAAAATAATATGAATGAAGAGATCTCAATAAGTGTTATGTCTCTACGGGAAAAATGTGGAACCAAAATAATATAATTGTCGAGAACATTTTTGCTTATAATAATGTTGTTGAGATAATGCAACACAATGAGGATCTTGAACCAAGATCTGTTGATGAATGTAGACAAAATGACTGGCCAAAATGGAAAGACGCTATCTAGGCAGAATTAGCGTCACCTGAAAAACGTGAAGTATTCGAACGTATAGTCCGAACACCTAAAGGAATAAAACCAGTAGGATACAAATAGATTTTTGTGCGAAAACGAAATGATAAAAATGAATTCATTAGATATAAAGCACGACTTGTGGCACAAGGATTTTCACAAAGACCTGGCATTGATTATATTGAGACATATTCTCCTGTGGTGGATGCAATCACTTTCAGGTATCTAATAGGCAGTCCATGAAAAACTTGATATGCGACTGATGGATGTTGTCACAGCCTACTTGTATGGCACATTAGACAACGAAATTTATATGAAAATCCCCGAGGGGCTTAAAATTCTTGAAACTAATAAAAGTTTTTGGAAAACTTGTTTAATAAAGCTTCAAAAATCCTTATATGGATTGAAACAATCAAAGCGAATGTGGTATAATCGCCTGAGTGAGTATTTGCTGAAAGAAGGGTATAAGAATGATCCAATTTGTCCTTGTGTATTTATAAAAAGGTCTGGATCAGAATTTGTTATAATCGCCGTGTATGTTGATGATATAAATATCATTGGAACTCATAGGGAACTTTCAAAAGCAGTAGACTGTATGAATGAAGAGTTTGAAATGAAAGATCTTGGAAAGACAAAATTTTATCTTGGTCTACAAATTGAGCATATGAAAGATGAAATTTTTGTCCATCAATCAACTTATATCGAGAAGATCCTAAAGCGTTTTTATATGGATAAAACACATTCATTGAGTACCCCGATGGTTGTGAGATCACTTGATATAAATAAAGATCCATTTTGACCTCATGAAAATGATGGAGAGCTTCTAGGTGATGAAACTCCATATCTTAGTGCTATTTGGGGCACTAATGTATCTTGCAAATAATACTCGACCAGATATCTTTTGTAGTAAGTTTATTAGCAAGATTTAGTTCATTTCCAACAACAAGACACTAGAATGCTGTTAAAACATATTTTTAGATACCCCCTAGGGACTATTGATATGAGACTATTTTATTCTTATGAATCTGATTCACAGTTGATTGGTTATGCAGATGCAGGTTATTTGTCTGACCCACACAAAGCCCGATCTCAAACAAGCTATCTATTTACTTGTGGGGGTACATCTATTTCATGGCGTTCAACAAAACAAACGTTAGCTGCTACATCTTCCAATCATGCAGAGATAATAGCTATTCATGAGGCTAGTCGAGAGTGTGTATGGATGGGATCAATGACTCAACACATTCAACAACTATGTGGTCTTTTAAAAAAAAATGAAGATTCCAACGATATTGTATGAAGATAATGCTGCTTGTATAACTCAACTTAAAGGAGGATATATCAAAGGAGACAGAACAAATCACATTTCACCAAAGTTCTTTTTCACACACGATCTTCAGCAAAATGGTGAGATAGATGTTCAACAAATCCGTTCAATTGACAATCAAACATATTTATTCACTAAGGCATTGCCAACATCAACATTTGAGAAGCTGAGACATAAGATTGGAATGCATCGTCTCCGAGATATCAAATAAAGTTTTCATCAGGGGGAGTATAATACGCGCTGTACTCTTTTTTCCTTAACCAATGTTTTGTCCAAATGGGTTTTCCTGGTAAAGTTTTTAATGAGGTAGCACTCAATGCGTATTACAAGATGTGTGTACTCTTTTTCCTTCACTGAACTTTTTTTTCACTGAGTTTTTTCTAGTAAGGTTTTAACGAGACACATTATCTTTCAAATGAACATACCAAGGGGGAGTGTTATAAATAAAGTGAATGTATATGGATGTTCATTTAATCCATCCATACATTCTATACAATGCACTACTTGGATAGATGCACCTATTAATTCCTAGGACGTATCTAGTGAGTTTTGGGTGTATCTTGTATAGTATAAATATGACATTCCTTGCCCATGGAAAAAGACACAAGAAACACATTTGAATAAGATAACTTCTACATTCTCCTCCTATATATCTTGTCTCTATTACTATATTGTTCTATTTTGCTCTTATTTCTTAACACATTTGTTTTTGTCAAGTCCAAGTTAGAATTAAATATTAAATTATTATCACAATTAATGGCAATTAATACGTCAATATAATAATTCTATTTACTTCGACTAGGACAAACATTAACTTGTGATCACAATAAATACTTTCTCGAAAAATTACCAATTACACAAGCATGTTACCAATTCTATTCCATCTGGAATTTCTTTACCAGTGGAGTCGTCCATGTATCTTTGTTTTTGATACCAAGTCATTGTGGAGTCCAAGTCCAACATTAACCTATCATCAAATTAATAATTCAGTATTTTGGTTATTTTAATTTTTTGTTTAAATTAAACCAGCTAAATTGCAGTAATTAACGAAATGGAGAGAAACGAAACGAAATTTCTATACTACATACTTATAATTCAATATTTTGGTTATTTTATTAAAAACCCAAGAGTAAAACCAGTTAAATAACAGTATATTTCAAAAATCAGAAAATCAAGCAGAAGAAACTGATTTTTCTTGGAGTAAATTATAAAAATAATTTTTTAGGAAATACTCCCAGCCCCAAGATAGAGACTTCTCTTTTGAAGAGTATGTCAGTGTTAGATATGGTGTTTGCACATGTAATTTGCTGAACTTGTGATAGGATCCATTGGTAGCAATATGTTGATGCTTGGATTTATTCAAGAGGAATATTTGATTGATGATTTTTTAATATAGTAGTGGATGATCGAGCACTTAATTTTATATGACTTTTAACAGCTTATTAATTATTAAGATAAAGGTATAAGACTAGTTTAACATTGAATTTTTTTCCGAGTCTAGGGGAAGAAACAGAAAAGACCTCTAATAGAGAAACTATTTGATAGTCGTTTGTAGGTGACTCATATTTGAGAGGTAAGAGATTAACTTCTCACTTCCTGATTCATTATACTTATAGATGGTAATGGTTTCACTATATTTACCGTTGCATGCCCAATATATTCTTTTGCATTTTTCTCTGTTTTTCCCAAACACGTACAATTACTTTTTCTTCTCTCGCTATGTTCACTCCTACTCAGTTTCATTTTCTATCTTTTGGTTTCTCTACTTAATCCCCATCTTATTTTTTCTGTTTCTTTTTGGTATTAATGTCGCGACTTTTCAGTTACTTAAATGCTGAGAAGCATGAAAACAAATAAACAGATACTAAGAAGATGATTTTCTCTTTGTTCCTTTTGTCATGACTATTTATGTATTTGTTGTCGATTTCTTTTATAATTAAAACTTATGCAGGAACAACCACAAGTGGAGTCCGGGGAAGGTTGTAGTTGAAATACATGCACTTCTCTAACAAAATTTTGGTTTAGTGTTTGGACTAAGGATTGCAATGTGTTTGTTGGCTAGATGATTTTTTGGAGAATGGTATCAAGGGTGGTGTCAATTCCAGAAAAAGAAAGATCAGGGCTGTTAGTGATGCCCATAGATATCCTATAAGAAATTGTGGCTGATACATCATGAGATGGCTCTAACAGTAGTTGCTGAAACAATATTCAAAATTGGATTGGAAAATAATTTTTTGAGCCCATTAATTTATCAGAAAAAAGTTGTCATCTAAAAATTTAGTTACGAGCTTAGGAAGAAGGATAAGAGCATCATTTCTAATACGGGCTGCAAGATAGAACTCTTTTTCAAAATACTGATATTAAAGAGCTTTTACAATTTTTAAAAGTTATGTTATAGTGCATATGGCACTTGGCTGTTTTTTCCTAAACTTGCGGCTCCGTTCATCAAAGTTATTGGATGTTTTTCTTGTGTAAGATGCCTAATGTTCTTTGTGGATCTTCTGTCCTGGTCATTGTACCTTGCTTTTCCAATTTTTAATAGGTTGTTTGTACATTTTTTGGTGCTTTGTTGCGTGTTTCTTATGACGTTGATAATCTTCACAGTTTTCTTTTAACACGTCATCTGGTCCACCGATTTAGATTTAACGAAGCAACATGAAATCCTTCCTTCTACCTGGCATGGTAGTTCTAGAAGAAGTGAAGATGAGCCTACATTAATCGAAAAACTGGAGAGATTATTTTTATGCAATAACTCAAAGACAAGAAAGTACACTTTGGATGTACTAAACAGTAGTTGCTTCTATCCAATTCTTCTTCTGATCGGGAAAAAGTACTAGCATAACGTCTGGGTTTTAAAATGTGACGTGCAGTTCATAAGGAACCAAACATTCCTAGAGATTGAGTTATACATGCACTCAAGCTGAATAGGCCTCAAGCGGTTGTCTATTACAAGGTATTTAAATTTATTTGCTTGGGCATTAATTTATCCACTCTTTTGTAACAATGATTGCTATTTTTTCTGTCTTGCTACTTATCTTATAATAGCTACTATGTTACAATTTCGAAGAAAAGGAGCCAAGACACGAATTAGAAGAAAGTTTCTAAGCTAGATATGATCGGGCTTTACACATTTTATAATTTTTAATGCATTGACTTAGTATCGTTGATAGGAAAGTCTGGAAGCCAAGCATCAGGGTGGTAGAATAGGGGGTACTAGAACTTTCCATACTTCATTCTCGGAGTGAGGCGGGGTTGGATAGGGTTTACCATAGATGGCGTGCGGATTTTATCGAGCCCCCGGACGGTAGTTTCTGGCTAATATCATTGCATGTCATTTATTTTATGATTTTATGCTTAAGTTACTATTTCTTACTATTTCTATGATTTCTGCTGGAGTTACTAATGAATTGTCTTGTCTTGTCTTTTCTTTTCTTTTCTTGTTTCTATTTCCCTGTGCCGAGGGTCGATTGGAAACAGCTTCTCTGCCCTATTGGGATAGGGGTAAGGTCTGCGTATGCACTAGCCTCCCTAGACCCCACTTTGTGGAACTTTAATGGGTAGTTGTTGTTGTTGTTGACTTAGTATCGTTACACCATTTATAAAATATCATTACTAAAAAAAACTTTCTAAGCTCACTTTTTTATGTTAGAGCTTCTGAGATTGATAAAGAGGATATTTGGTTCTTCCGAGTATTAGGAATAGGTTTAGTTATTGAGAGAAGAAAATCTAGGAGAAGACGGTGATGGTTCATGTGGAACTGAGTGCTCTTTTGTGAAGAAGGCAAACACACACTGATTTAGTTGAATCTATCATTTCACCTGCAGTGTGGTAGCAGACAAAAGAAAGAAAAATCATTTCAACTCTTTCTCAAGAGTTGGGTTAATAAGCATATAATTTTATGGTAGTTACTATAATTGATCCTATTATTTCACTCCTGAAAATGCTTCACGAAGTTTAGTCTTGCTTTATATCTTCTACCAAGAGGATACTGATAAACTTTTAAACTTTTCATGTTTATATGGCATCTATTGCCCACTGACATTAGCAGAAATATGAACAACCTGTTTATTGAGAGAATATCTTATCATCATATCCTTATGAAAAATTCTTATTATCATATTTGTATATCGAATAAAATCTTTCTCACTATTTCAATGAAGCATTGTCATACTGATAATGGATAGCACTATTTACTATTTAACCTATATATTTGTCGAACGTAGACTGACATTTTCTATTGCTCTTCTGTAAACTGGGTAACTATACAAGAGTTTTTGTTTTTCTACTGGGAACATTAAACTTAATAATCATGAAATTCTCTTTTCATTTTGATCACACACTCTTATACTTTGATCATATTTTCAATAAATGACAAATTTTCTCCCAAATGCACTTCTAATTATGTATTATGCTAAAGTTCTTTAATCTTGATGATAAACTTAAATGGCTTTTACCCTTATCCCAGGTTAAGTTCTTTAATCACTGTTTTTATTTCTCCTGAAGTAATAACTTATTTTAGACATTCTCACATGCCTTGTTTCCAGTCTTAAGGAAATCAAATAGAGAGTTATCATTTTGTGCAATTGCAACAACAATGTATCTGTCTCATTCTTTATTATTTTTTGAATATCCTATTAAATTAACTGCATGCTCAAATAAACAGAATTTTCCTACTCAGTGTAGCTGTTGGTTGTCCAGTTAGTCTCTTATTCCGAATCGCACAATCGTTTTAGAACTATGATGTGTGGAGAATGAAACACAAATTTATAGTTTGGAATAAACATTAGTAGCAACAACTTGAGTTAGGACAAGGATGGCGGAGATTGATATCTCTGCATTTCAGAAATCACTCATCATTTTCTTGCTAGCCAAAAGTGATTTTAACGTTTGTGTCTTGGTTTGTTTTATTTGAAGAACAACAGAGCATGTTATGAGACGTGGAGCACTGGAGTGACCAATTGTTCTTCATGAGCTAGACAAGGGACCAAGGGACTTATTTTGGCAGAAATGGTCCTATCAGGTGCTTGTCCTAATTTCTTATTCATGCTTTGGCATCTTAGTTGTCCTTACCATAACTTTGAATGCTTTTGGTCAGGTGGGGTTGAGAGCTGAGGCAATGAACTTGGGTTCTCCAGATGCGATCAGTGGGGGCTCTTTGATAGCAAGGTAGTGACAACCCCTTACGTGGTACAAGGTATATATGTTTGCGTCAATCTATATGGTAGACAGGTGAGAAGAATTTCCAAATTGAATTGCTTAACAGATGATCAGTAACAAGGCAAAATATAATAGGAAAAACCCCTAAAATATTATACTCAAACTGATGGAAATCACTTATATACTATTTGCTGTAACTTTTGAAACATCAGAATTATTAACACTTCTCAATATGAAGAGTTGGACTATTGACGTTTGAAGATAAGATTGATATTGTCGCATAGAGCTGTAATAACTAATAATGAGAAATGAAAAGGTGGAATCTTGATCTTGACCATAAATATTGAGATTCTTCATGAAACTTTCAGGTATACTTCAATGCACCAAGAGCAAGTGATCTATTAGCACTGGACATGAGTAGTATGGGAATGGGTAAAGTATGGATTAACGGGCAGAGCACCGGAAGATGCAGGACTGCTTATGCCACTGGTAACTGCAGTCCATGCAGTTATATAGGGGACAATACCGACAAGGAAAGTGCCAATCCGGTTGTGGCCAGCCAACACAAAGATGGTATGCAGATCACTGTAGTATTTTTTCCCTTAGATATTAATAAATGTGAATATTAAAATGGTTTCCAGCCCTTTTAACCTATTGGTTTCTTTTAGGTACCACGTTCTTCGATTTTGGTTGAAGCCAACTGGAAATGTGCTGGTAGTTTTGAGAAGATAGGTGGGGATGCATCATAGATATCTCTTGTCAAAAGGTCATTTACATATGTATACAGATGATATTATTTAGGTATTGTTATTTAAGAGAGTTTTTTGTATGTACTGTCGAGAAAATATGTACGGTTTGAAGTTACTCTCATGTAGCTCAACATTCTTTTCTTTGTTCTGATTGATTGTATTATTTTATAGGTTACAAAACTTCTTAATGAAGGCATTAGTGCAAATGTGATTGAAGCGAGTGAATTGGTTCTGAGAGAAGCACTGATATTGATGCACAAACTAGGGGTGCTATACGTGTATTAAACTTTGTACTTCTATGCATGAAAATTAATACTATGTTTTATGAATTATTGTAGAACTTTATCCTTTAATGCGTGAAAATGGTAGGAACTCTTTTATATGTGTTATGGAAGTATCTTCTCGGTGTTAAAATTTTAATAATCTTGTAGGTAAGCAAATAACACAAACAACCATATGGGGCATATATGCCCGTGCACAGCATGGGCACCACCTATCTAGTTAACAAATAAGCCCGGCCAAAATGACTTTTTGGGAAGATTGGATTAAGCTGATAGAAAAATCAAAAGTGATTTTACTATGTTATTTCCATGTCTTGGATGACATTTAAGTAATTGACTCGGAAAAAAACTCATAACAAAGATTAAATTTTACTCTGTTAAATTATTTTGAAAATTTTAATATTGGAAGTTTGGAACCTGTACGATATATAGAGTATATTATTGAGGGAACATTGTTGTATACTCCTGTCTCCTGGTTTGGACGTCTCAAAATAAAAATACTGAATATAAAGTATAACCAAAAAATGTTAAAAACTAGAATAGAAGAACTGTTATATTGGCAGTGGATTGTATAAAACTTCTTTTAAAGAGAAGTTTGGGCAAATGAGACTGACCAAAAATACAAAACCTTTTTAAGAGGGAGGGAGTAGCTGTCAAGTACAAATTAATTATACTCTTTAATTCCTGCATCTTTTGTTTTCTGCCATACCCAACAAGAAGCAATCTAAAATTGGCCAGCTGAGTCGTCATAAAAAACAATTGGCGATATTCTAGGATCGCAGCTCAATTGGGAAAAGATGAAGTCATATAATTACATATATATTGTCAATATATGTGAAATATACATATATATATTGACAGTGATGGACAGTGATCCTAGATATATAATTTTATACGTTAATTAGTGTGGCCAAGTTCCAACTTCTAAGAATCCAAGTCACTTTTAAATTATAAAACCTACTTCCTTCTTAATAATCACCGGAACCGGAACAGGAACATTGTTATCTGGATCTAACACCACTTTGTCTAATTAACCGTCTAGCCACGCATCTTACTCAACATAGCCTTACTTTGAGAGTTCTAACTTGTCATGATAAATCTCAAAGAAATACAAGTGCGTTTTTGGCCGTTAAACACCAAAAAATACCTTACATGGGGAAAAAGAACTTTTTTCTTTAACGACTTGTTTGGATGGTTGTTACATATCGTTTTATAATGTATCGTATTGTATTGTATCGTCTGATGAATATAATGTTTGAATAGATTGTATCGTTTGCCATTGTTTCATAATATCACACACCAACTATAAACTTGCAATGTTACAAATAAAATTATAATACGGGGTAAATTATTATTTAAAAAGGTAGGGTAAAAGATAAAATAAAATTATTTAATAATAATGAAGAGCGAGAAGAGAGAAAAAGATAAGTTAACGACGCGACCACACCAAATCGGTCGTTACATAAAGTTGCACATTCCGTCGTTAATAAAATTTAAGTAACAATCAAAACAAACATCGTGTTTAATACCATAGGTAACGGCCATCCAAACAAGCTCTAATAGTGCATTTGATATTATTTCTATAACAAAGGAAAGCCTCCTACCTCTCTAATTCTTAAAGAGTGTGAAAGGAAACAAAGATTATTTCGAATACTATATTTTCCTTCATAGTTCATACCAAGCACCCATTAAGGGAAGTAAAAACAAGGAGAAGCAATCATTGTCGTGGCGGAATTGTCAAGTCTCATAAAACCAACACACATTGTAAAGCTAAGGCTGACAACCAATTACAAGCCGGCTACTATCGCATACTTCCATTAACTAATATCCGCCTACGGCCTGCAACATAACTAGCCAAGTACAAAAGACCAATATATATATATATATATATGAGCTAGTTTACGTCCAGAGATTATAGATTTTTGTGTGTTCGAAAAGGTGCTGAAACCTCTTGAAGGGAACCATAAGAAATAATGGGGAATAATAAAGGAGGAATGTTTAGATTTGCTGATAAAACAGACAAGTTGTTAATGTTCTTCGGGACTTTAGGAAGTATGGGAGATGGTCTACAGATTCCTCTAATGATGTTTGTGCTTAGTGAAGTGATTAATGATTATGGAAACCTAAGTGGTTCAGTTTCTATGCATATCGTGAACAAGGTGAGACAATAATGAACTTGAGTTCCCCTCGTAATTAACTGTACTGCTATTCACTTCTAAACGTGCATATATCAACTAGAAGTAAGAAGTAAAACCTTATAATATTCTCTCTTTTTTTTTTTTTTTTTTTTTTTTTTGTAACTTTTTTTTTTTTATTTTTTTGCAATTTTTTC
>ML268756.1:93866-127149 GCA_005239495.1 Nicotiana undulata
TTTTTTTTTTTTTTTTTTTTTTTTTGAGTAACTGTTTTCTTTTCATATTATTGCAGTATTCTCTCAGGCTACTCTATGTCGCAGTTGGAGTTGGACTGTCTGCTTTTGTTGGTAAGTGAAGGTTAATCATCTAGTACTGCCCCTCTCTATAACACTTGATCACTTTCTAAACTGGAGTGCATATGTATAGAGAATGTCTACTTTATCTTGATTGTACTGTATCCGGTGGCGGAAGCAGGATTACCGCCGAGGGGTTCGAAAAAAGGAAAAAGTTAAAAGAGTCGTAGCTAGTGGGAATAGAACTAATAACCTTACAAAGATTTTGAACCCCCTTGACCACTAAGTTATGCTTTTAGGCTGTGTCAAGTGGATTCAAAACATAATATATAGAGGTAAAAAACAGATCTCCTGACTGTATCACCAAAGATCATATGTACGTACGTTGACACTTTTGCAGAAGGATTATGTTGGGCAAGAACTGCTGAAAGACAAACATCTCGAATGAGATTAGAGTATCTAAAATCTGTGCTGAGGCAGGAAGTCGGATTTTTTGACACACAAGCAGCTGAATCTTCCACTACTTATCAAGTGATTTCAACCGTCTCAGCTGATTCAACTACCATCCAAGTGATAATAGGCGAGAAGGTATATATTAATTCTCTTCAATGCCACCACTTCTATTTCCTTGTGTTGGTGTAGATTTTGAAAATAATTTTGGGGAGTCTAACTGTGCAAAAAGGATTTCTGTATAGAAATAGTATAGGAATATAATTTCCAAGAAATGTTCTTTAGGATAGTATTTTCCCCATCAGGTGGTTAATATAAATTCTATCCCACAATACAATGGCTTACAAGAAATCGAAGCCATACAGAAGCTGAATTGGAACTGATTGTGTTTGCTTACATAACATACCATTATGTTGTGCCTTTGTATGACATATTGTAGATTGTGATTTGATGCAGATACCTGATTGTCTGGCTTACATGTCATCCTTCTTGTTCTGCCATATCTTTGCGTTTGTGTTATCATGGAAGATCACATTGGCCGCGATACCATTCACCTTAATGTTCATCATCCCAGGACTTGGATTTGGGACAATGATGATGAACGTGGGAATGCAGATGATAGAGTCCTATGGAGTTGCTGGAGGAATAGCAGAACAAGCTATCTCTTCTATAAGAACTCTATATTCTTATGTAGCTGAGAACCAAACTCTCGATAAGTTCAGTCAATCGCTGCAGAAAGTTATGGAATTAGGAATCAAGCAAGGCTTTGCTAGAGGGCTGTTGATGGGAAGCTTGGGAATGGTTTATATTAGCTGGGCTTTTCAGGCATGGCTTGGATCGATTCTAGTCAGCAAACATGGAGAAAAAGGTGGTGACGTATTTGTAGCAGGTTTCAATGTTCTTATGGGAGGATTGTAAGTTTTCTACCTTAATTACAATGCTTTAGCCTCCATATGTTGCTGGAAATGATGTTAATTAAACTGTTAGTTTCTTGCAGAAATATTTTGTCCGCTCTTCCAAATCTTACAGCAATCACAGAGGCAAAGTCTGCTGCTATTCGGATAACAGAGATGATTGATAGACATCCAGCAATTGACACTGAAGATAAGAAGGGGAAAGCATTGTCATATGTAAGAGGAGAAATTGAATTCAATGGTGTGTACTTCAATTACCCCTCAAGGCCCGATACGCCTATCTTGCAAGGCCTGAATCTTAGAATTTCGCCTGGAAAAACTACAGGACTTGTTGGAGGTAGTGGTTCTGGGAAGTCCACCATAATTTCGTTGCTTCAAAGATTCTATGACCCCATTGAAGGTGATATTTCCTTGGATGGACACAAGATAAAGAAACTCCATCTCAAATGGCTGAGGTCCCAAATGGGCTTGGTTAATCAAGAACCGATTCTCTTTGCAACAACCATAAAAGAAAACATATTATTTGGAAAGGAGGGAGCAACCATGGAAGAAGTGGAGAAGGCCGCTAAAGCTGCAAATGCTCATGACTTCATTATCAAGTTACCAGATGCATATGAAACTCAGGTACCAGATCCTTGCTCCAATAATTGATCTTGCTTTTTATCTCTATATAGATATGCAAATTTGAAGGACAAAATCTTAGCGATGGTTATCCTAATAGTGTACCTTGTTTTCTCACCTGTAGAAAACAGAAAAGCGCATCCTTACTGAAGTCTTCCTGTGGTTTGTCACTCTATCTTATAGTTGAAATTGATCCCTTCAAATATTGCAGGTTGGCCAATTTGGGCTGCAGTTATCCGGAGGACAAAAGCAGCGAATAGCCATAGCGAGAGCTTTGATAAGAGACCCAAAAGTCCTGCTGCTTGATGAGGCTACAAGTGCACTTGATTCACAATCCGAAAGAGTTGTACAAGAAGCCCTGGATCACGCGTCTATGGGAAGAACTGCAATCGTTATAGCTCACCGTTTATCCACCATTAGGATGGCGAATAGGATAGTGGTTCTTCAACAAGGCAGAGTAATAGAGTCTGGGACACATGAAGAGCTTATGCAAATGACTGATGGGGAAGGTGGAGAGTATTACAAAATGGTACAGTTGCAGCAACTAGCCACATTAAATGATGTTGCCAACACCCCTAGCCAAAAGACTGGAGGAAGAAGTAGCTATCAAAAGGGTACTACCCCACAAAGTCCATTCAACATGATCTCCAGTGCAGCCGCTACACCTGTTATGTACCCGTTTAGCCCAGCATTTTCCCGAAGTGCACCACTTTCAGCTCCTTACTCCGTTCAGTATGAAGAATCCTATGAAAGTGATGATGGCCATTTCACAAAAGAGGCTTATCGAGCACCTTCACAATTGCGTTTACTAAAAATGAATGCTCCTGAATGGGGCAGAGCCTTGCTTGGATGCATAGGAGCGATAGGTTCGGGAGCTGTTCAGCCAATAAATGCCTACTGTGTTGGGGCAGTTATATCTGTTTATTTCCGGCCTGATAAATCCTCCATCCAATCCCACGCAAGGGTCTATTCTTTTGTATTCATAGGTCTTGCTGTTTTCAACTTCTTCACAAATCTTCTCCAACACTACAATTTTGCTGTCATGGGAGAAAAGCTAACCAGAAGGATAAGGGAGAAGCTGCTTGATAAACTCATGACCTTTGAGATAGGATGGTTTGATCAAGATGAGAACACTAGTGCAGCCATATGTGCCCGGCTATCAACTGAAGCAAACATGGTTCGTTCCCTTGTGGGAGACCGCATGTCACTGCTAGCTCAAGCATTCTTTGCCGCTACATTTGCTTATACATTAGGACTTCTCCTAACATGGAAGCTGGCCCTAGTGATGATGGCAGCTCAACCCTTGCTCATTGGAAGCTTTTACGCGAGAAGTGTTCTGATGAAGAGTATGTCTGGTAAAGCACAGAAAGCTCAAAGGGAAGGAAGCCAACTAGCAAGTGAAGCTGTTATTAATCATAGAACTATAACTGCTTTCTCATCTCAGAAAAGGATAGTAGGGCTCTTTAAAGCCACATTAGAAGGTCCTAGGAAGGAAAGCATCCGACAATCTTGGTACGCCGGTGTAGGTCTGTGTAGCTCTCAATTCCTAGCTGCAGCTTCTACAGCTTTAGCTTACTGGTATGGTGGGAAGCTATTGTCACAAGGGGAAATATCCCCTGAGAAACTTTTTCAAGCATTTCTAGCACTGCTTTTCACTGCGTATACAATTGCTGAGGCAGGAAGCATGACTAAAGATATATCTAGGGGAAGTAACGCCGTGGGTTCAGTCTTTGCAATCCTCGATAGAGGCACCGAGATTAATCCAGATCATTCGTCAGCAATAGATGCAATGAGAACACAAATAAGGGGACATGTGGAGCTGAAAAGAGTATTCTTGGCTTACCCATCAAGACCAGACCAGCTGATTTTTAGAGGATTAAGCCTCAAGATAAGTGCAGGAACCACAGTAGCATTAGTTGGACAAAGCGGCTGTGGAAAATCAACTATAATTGGGCTTATTGAAAGATTTTATGATCCAGACAAAGGATCAGTCTATATCGACGAGAGGGATATAAAAGACTACAACTTGAGATCGCTGAGGAAAAGTATCGCATTAGTTAGCCAGGAACCAACTCTCTCTGCAGGAACTATCTATGAGAACATTGCCTATGGAAAAGAGAACGCCAAGGAATCTGAGATAAGAAAGGCAGCTGTGCTTGCTAATGCTCACGAGTTTATAAGGTCAGATATCCATAGCATCACAAATTAATTTGATGTTCTTTCAGCTGCATAACAAATATCAAATATCAAAAGACATTTTCTCAACAAAGCTATTGCACAAACTATAAACTTACCATTAATTCGCTTACTTTTGTGATCAGTGGGATGAATGATGGATATGAAACTCAATGTGGACAAAGGGGAGTGCAGCTATCAGGAGGTCAGAAACAAAGAATAGCGATTGCCCGAGCAATACTCAAGAATCCAAAAATCCTGCTGTTAGATGAAGCAACTAGTGCTCTTGACACTGTATCTGAAAGCGCAGTCCAAGAAGCACTAGAGAAGATGATGGTTGGTCGAACATGCATTGTTGTGGCTCACCGCCTGTCCACTATACAGAAAGCTACTTCTATTGCTGTTGTTAAGGATGGAATAGTTGCAGAGCAAGGCTCGCATTCTGATCTACTTTCTATAGGAAAAAATGGCTCGTATTATTCTCTGGTAAAATTGCAAGGGGGAAACTCTCCTTACAGGTAAACTTAAAAAAACATGATAGTTGTGTCTCATATAAAGGAGCTTGTCTTATGCTACATGTGCCGCCTTTTTTGTAAATTTGAGATAGGGTACTTTTTGTTGAATATTTTGATCCCATTTCAGGTATTTCTTCCAATGAATGTTACTAAATTATTTCATCTGTTGAACAATCTTAATAGCAACTCAAATCTCCTTCCACTTCAATTTTCAAAAACTTCAAATATAGAACGAAATTTTGTTTTGAAGATTTGTGAGACTTACGCCTCATGTCTTGAGGCTTATGCCTCGCCTCATATCATGTAAAACGCCTCGTCTCGGCTCACGCTCCAGCTTTTTAAATCATTGACCTTCATACAAACCTTAATTCTTATACAAACCTTAATTTGATGTATTACATTCACTGGCCTTAATTATTGTCTTAGACAGTTTGCTGGTATTGAAGAAAAGAAATGTAGGCTTAATGAGTTAGGGGTCTGTTTGCAATATTAGGAAGTTAGAGGGGTCAGTTAGTTAAAAGGTCGGTAGAGAGGTTAGTTATAAAAAGGGAAGTTAGTGGAGATGTAAAATAACAATTCATTTTTCAGAATAAACTTCTTCTTCCTCCTCTCTTCACTTCTTCTTCTCTCTGATGGGCCCTAGATGGCTATGGTGCGTGTGTGTTGTACATGTCTTTAGATCCTTGTAGCTAGGTGCACGTTAATTAACATGGTATCAGAGCGGCGTTCCTGGAGCTAAAATCATCATCTCCGACGAGATTCACGGCGAGGTTCAAAATCAGTAACAATGGCAGGAAACGAAGTGACGCAGTTGGAACACAACCATGCGCTATTCCTAGAAGCATCAGATGCTCCAGGACTGGTTCTAATGCCAATTAAGCTCACAGGGCCAGAAAATTACGCCTTGTGGAGCAGGGCAATGAAGCTAGCTTTTAGGGGGGAAAGTAAGCTTGGATTTGTAAACGGAAGTTGTGCGAAAAGCATGTATTGAGGTGAATTAGCTGAGCAATGGGAAAAATGCAATGCAATTGTATTGTCGTGGATAGGAAGTACAGTTGCAAACGAGTTGATTCCATGTTTGCATCGAGTGCAAAAAAGGTATGGAATGACTTCAAGGAAAGGTTTGACAAATGTAGCTTGACCAGGATCTATTATTTGTGGTCAGAGATTGCATCAATGAGACAATGTACGGATTCTGTGATCACATATTACTCCAAAATGAATGATTTGTGGAGTGAACTAGACATATTAACACCAAAACCAGGTTGTGATTGTGAAGAGTCCAGACCTTTACTTGAACATTTATCACAACAACTTTTATTACAGTTCCTTATGGGCCTAAATGAAAGCTACACTAATATAAGAAGTAATGTGTTGATGAAAAGACCTGTGGTTAGTGTAAACGAAGCCTATGCTATAGTGACTCAGGAAGAGAGTCAAAGGGCTTTAGGAGCAATTGAGGTGAACAAAGATCCATTGACTACGATGGCAGTAAGGCCACAATACAACAAACCTAAGAATTTTGGAATGAGGTGTGAACATTGTGGCTATAAGGGTCACCTAAAGGAGAATTGCTACAAAATAGTGGGATATCCAGCAGATTTTAAGAGCAAGAAGAGGACTCAAGTTGCAGGAGGAAACGGAACATTTGTCAACAATGCAAGTGTGGAAGGTGCCAACAACTCTGAGGCTCAATCTCAGGGACATTACTTGACACATGAGCAATATCAACAACTGATAGGATTGCTAAACAAACCTCCAGGTGCAAAATGTTCCACAAACATGGCAGGTATTGTTTCATTGATGTCCATGTGCCACTCATCATATAACATGTAATAAAGATTTGCTAGATACTCTTAAAATTATAGATGGATATAGAAGTGTACAGTTACCAACAGGGAAAACCTCAAATATCACACATACAGGAAATGCAAAGATTCTAGGAAACTAGGAAGTGAAAAATATTCTTCATGTGCCAGATTTTAAGTTTAACTTGATGTCAGTGTCAAAACTCACCAAGGACCTAAGTTGTTTAGTTGCCTTTTTCCCTGACTTCTATGTGTTGCAGGGGATTTACAGTGGCAAGGTATTGGAGATTGGTAGAGAACATGAAGGATTGTACATAATAAAATCAAGGGAAGCATAAAACAAGGCATTGGTGGCAGGAACAATTACAAAGGGGAGTGCAGAAACAATTCTATGGCATTACAAGATGGAACATGCTCAAATAAAGTCTTTGCAGCATCTGTCAGCATTGAAGACTAAGATCAATGGTATAGAAGCAGAAAACTGTGATATATGTCCTCTTGCAAAGCAATGTAGACTACAGTTTCCAACTAGTATTTCAAGTTCAACTACTATCTTTCAACTTCTGCGTTTAGATGTTTGGGGACCATACAAAGTTCCAACTTATGACATAAAATAATATTTTGTTACAATTGTAGATGATTACAGTAGATATACATGGGCATGTCTGATACAGTCAAAGTGTGAAGTATGTGTGGTTTTGTAAAACTTTTTGTTGATAATGACCAATCATTTTGGTGCCAGTGTAAAGTACTTAAGTCCTGATAATGGAACAGAGTTTTGCAATGCACAATATGATAGCTTATTAGCTTCCTATGGCATTATACACCAAACTAGCTATCCATATACACCACAACAAAAATGGAACTGTAGAAATAAAGCATAGGCACATCTTGGAGGTTGCTAGAGCTTTTAAATTTTAAAGTGGAGTTCCTATAAAATTTTGGGGAGATTGTGTCAAAACTGCAGTTTATGTTATAAATAGACTACCTACAATGTCCTGAAGGTAAAACTCCATATGAGTTACTGTATGGGAAGAAACCTAATGTAGATCATCTAAGGGTATTTGGTTGCCAATGTCATGCTACTACTTTGCCCAAGGGTGACAAGTTTGCACCAAGAGCTAGGAAGGCAGTGTTCACTGGTTATTCAGAAACACAAAAAGGATATAAGATGTATGATCTGAACAAAAGTCTATTTTTGTGAGCAGGGATGTAACATTTCAAGAAGGTAAATTTCCTTTTAAGGATGCAGGTCTTTAAGCAGATGATATATTTCTTCAACAGCCCAACACAGTGGAGGAATAGAATTCATCATCTACACCAGCTACACATCAAGATGACATTGCCTTACATATGCATCCAAATAACATTATTTCACATGCAAGTGAATCTGATGAAGTTGAACCTGGAGAAGCTGAAACAACTTCTGTAACTCTAGAGCAGATGTCCTCACCAGATACTCAAAGTTCATCACCAACTGAAGCTTCAGAAGAAATTCCACTAATTGAGCCAGTTCCTGCACCAGATGCAACTGCCATATCTATACCTGCTGCCAGAGAACCTAGAAGAACAACACCCCAAATATGGATGAAAGACTATGTGACCTCTACAAAGCTATCTGGCAATTGCAGATTTCCAATCTCAAATCATGTCAAGTATGAGCACCTTACTACAACCTATCAAGCCTATCTACAAGCTTTTTCAGTTCTAGTAGCTGGTTTGGATTATCATGAAACTTTCTCACCTGTGGCCAAAATGGTCACAGTGAGAACAGTCATCAGTGTTGCTGCTTCAAAAGGCTGGCCTTTGTTTTAAATGGATGTCAAAAATGCCTTCTTACAAGGTGACCTCACTGAGGAAGTATATGGGGAATTGCCTCTGGATTTCACAAACAGAGGGAGTATAAAGTCTGTCGTTTGTTGAAATCTTTATATGGATTGAAACAAGCCTCGAGGCAATGGAATATTAAACTCACGAATGCTCTTACAGGCTGGATACTCTCAGAGCTCATATGAGCACTCACTCTTCACCAAGAAAAGTGAGAAGCACATTGTGACCATTCTCATATATGTGGATGATTTGTTGATCACAAGGACTTCCCATAGTATGATTGAAGAGGTCAAGCAAAATCTTCATCATCATTATAGAGTAAAGGAACTGGGGGAGCTTAGATACTTTCTTGGGATAGAAGTTTTGAGGTCATAAGCATGAATTGTGATGAACTAAAGAAAATATGCCATGTAGCTCATCTCAGAAGCTGGTTTGAGTGGATGCAAACCAGTTACAACTCCAATGGAACTCAATCATAAGTTGAAAATTATGGATTATGATAGTCATGTTGGAAACACAGGTGATATGATTCTGGAGGATGTAGGAAGTTATCAAAAATTGATAGGAAAATTACTCTACTTGACCATCACAAAACCAGATATAAGTTTTGATGTGCAAGTGCTTAGCCTGTTCATGCAGAATCCTAAGCAATCACATATGGATGCAGCCTTGAGAGTTGTGAGATACATAAAGGGATCTTGGGCATTTTACGAAAGAAGGGTGAGACACATGACTTGACAGTATTTTGTGACTCGGATTGGGCAACTTGTCCCAATACTAGAAGGTCGACCACATAGTATATAGTTAAACTAGAGGATTCCTTGTTATCCTGGAAATACAAAAGGCAACAAACAATTAGCAGAAGCTGAATATCGAAGCATGGCAACAACTGTTGCAGAAGTAGTATGGATGGCTGGACTACTAGAGGAATTGGGAAACAATGTGATCAAACATATGCGTCTACATTGTGATAGTAAAGTTGCTTTACAAATAGCAGCCAATCACATATTTCACGAGAGGACCAAGCACATAGAGATTGACTGCCATTTTGTAAGGGAAGAATCAAGACAAAGCTCATCACCACTGAGTACATATCCACCAAGCAACAATTAGCAGACTTAATGACTAAAGGATTGGGAGCTGCTCAGCATCATCTCTTACTATCCAAGCTAGGAGTCTTAGATGTCTTCCACTCTACAGCTTGAGGGGGAGTATTGAAGTAAAGAAATGTAGGCTTAATGAGTTAGGGGTCTGTTTGCAATATTAGGAAGTTAGAGGGGTCAGTTAGTTAAAAGGTCGGTAGAGAGTTTAGTTATAAAAAGGGAAGTTAGTGGAGATGTAAAATAACAATTCATTTTTCAGAATAAACTTCTTCTTCCTCCTCTCTTCACTTCTTCTTCTCTCTGATTTTGAGCCCTAGATGGCTATGGTGCGTGTGTGTTGTGCATGTCTTTAGATCCTTGTATCTAGGTGCATGTTAATTAACAGCTGGAAATCTATTTCTAGAGTACCGAGCAAATAACTAAAGTAAGCAGTTAACTTGAAAAGCGCGATGTTGTGAAAAGGACAATCATAAAACTTGTGGGACATTATTATTGAATGCAATAATGTAGTGTACAAATTCCACAGAAATAGAGCCAATTTCTTTTCCATGTAAGAATGCAACAATGAATTCACGAAAATAGCAATATAGCATCACCAGGATGTGTTGATTTCTTCCCTGTAGATAGTGATAAGCAGAGGCGAATATATATTGGTAGATATGGGTCATGGCGGAGCCAGAATATTTTATTAAGGGGTGTCAAAATATAAATAATTAGATACATCAAAACGTTAAGGGGAGTCAGATGTATAGTAAATATACATCAAATAAAAAAAATTATCTAGCAATATAGTGTAATTTTCCGGTGAGGGGGTGTCGCTTGACACCCCTTGGTTCAATGTGGCTCCCACACTGGATATGGGTTTAACCAGACCCGCCGTTTCTACTTAGATCACAGATACATATGTGAGAAATCTTGAAAATCGTATGAATTTAAGATTGAACTCATTTTCACTAAAGATTAAACCGTTGTATCCTATTAAATTTAAATCTTAAATCCGGTTCTACTGACAAGCTACTCTAGGAGTCATATGAGATACCAATTAACACGGTAAAAGTAAAACCTAACTATGTGCTAATGATATCTTAATGGTGATCTTGTGGTGATGTAATTGAATCAACATCCATGGCCTCGCTGATCACGTCCATGATCGCGATTTAAATGTGGTTCAAGATTGGCTCTATGGTGTCACAGATCATTCCAATCAATTGTTATAGAAATAAAATGCTCCTCTTACCAATGTCTGAGTATTTTTATACCATGTACGTGCATTTGATACTCCTTTTTCATGTTATATAGCTACATTATATTTATTTTTGGAATATTGGATTAATACTTACATTTATTTCAATATCAAGAGAACTTCGACATTATAATTGGTGACAATTCAGTAACTAGAGTTAAGTTTCCCAAACGGTAAAAAGTTAAAACCCTATTTATCATTACAAGATATCTTGTTACCTCAAAAGCTAATTATCTGACCCAAAAAAATGATGATCTTTGGTTAAACTTATTAATCAATTATTTAAGAGATTAATCCTAGTTAAAGATAATAACTTCAGATTTAAGTTAAGTAATGTTGGAGATGTAGACAGTGGTGAGGCAGATTTAATGCACTAGATATTAAATGCTTCGAATGCAATAATATGTAAGAAGTACTCCCTCCGGTTCAAAATAAGTGTTTTTTGGATGTTTTCACATAGATTAAGAAATCCACCTTTTAACATTAATTAGTAATAAAATTGACCATATTAACCTTTACTATCTCACATAAATACTCCTAACACATACTCCAACACTATTTACTCCAAGGGCAATGTAGGAAAAAAATAATTAATTCATTCTTGAAATCTGGAAAAATCACTTATTTTGGACCATAAAATAAGGCCAAAAAATTACTTATTTCGGACCAGATGGAGTATCAAATATTAAATGGTAATAAATGGCACCAAGTGTAAATAAAGAGGAAGATTCACCCAATATTGAATGAGGTGCATGATTCCTCTTTATGACAATGATGAATGACAAGAACCTATAAGAATATTGAAAAATTTCTCGAATCTGGTGGAATTGACAAGGAATAATCCAAAAAGACGAATGTCTTTAGAAAGGTGTTCTTTGTATTTATCTAGAGAGTTTGCTTTTCAAAAGAGTTCTTATCACTTAGCATATTACCTAACTTTTGCCTTATCTCTCATTTTATTTATATGGTACGTTCCCCCAAAGAACCCTAAAAGTACAAATACAGAGAATATTTAATGGAATATTCCTTCTAAAGACCCCAATACAAAACTAGCCGTTACTACTGCTCATAATACTCGACCTCGACCGTGGTTGACTGCTTGGCAACAATTTCCGTTATTCACTGGTCGACCTCAGCCAAGTTGCTCATGATAATCACCTCTTCGTGCTAAATTTCCTCAGTCGAATTTTGACCCATACACTTAGTCCCTTCGCTTATCGAGGTTGTCTTTTGGTCGACCTCGGTGAGCAGACTTTGCTAGTCGCAATCGAGAAATTTCGGTAGGCAGGTCGAGTATTAAAGATCACGATCGAGATAATAATGTGGCGCTTTGCAGGCCACAACTTATCGTGACGTTGGTTCAGACTGACGTCACAACATCATGTATCATTATTACGCATCTTCCTGATGTGTTGTATCGCTTCCCGCGCACATGTCGTTTCGATATTTGTGTATCGGTGGTTGATCTTCTCTATTAGGGTGTGTGTGTTCCTTATAAATAGGGATTGGAAACCCTTTGTATGGTTCTTTGTGTTCTATGGCATATGAACCTTCATATTTTCCTCTCTTCTTCTTCTTCCTCTATTCTTGCTCCCGTTGCTTTCACTTTGGCACCCTTGTATTCCTTTCTGGCTTGAGCTATTTCTGCTACTCCTACCTCCCTCGAGTTTGTACTCTTTACACTTACAAGAAACTAAAAATGGTCAATGCATCTTCTGGCTCCAGTGAGGCTTTTGAGCCAACCCCACTAGCAGTGAGAATGTCTCTTCACGACGATGAGGATACCATTGTTGCTGAGGATGAAAGCTTTCCCACTGTAGAGGAAATAATTCCTTGTAATGATCAAAGCCAGGTCGGACTTCTCAAAACTGCTTGCAAACGAGCCTGAACCTGTGGAATTTGAAATGGACGCGACCTCCCTCATTGACCTTAGGGCCAAGTTCAACATCCCGGCCTACATCGACCTTATCTCGTCGGGTCGCGACGTGGTACAGATTCATCATCCTGGATTTTGCACATTCTACGCATATCCGTTCTACGTGGGCTATTCTTCCTCTTCCTCCGTTGGCGGAGGAATTCTACCGCTATTACGACGTCTGTCCGGCTCATCTCTCCCCTTACATTTAAAAACTCTTCCTCATGTTGATAAAGTACTCGGAACTGGCCAACCACGGGATTTCTGTGCGCCATCTACTGCACCTCTTCGCGCCAAGTTTCCATAGAGGTACGATGTTACACTTTCGCCACCGTGGGATCAAGGGATTGGTGATGAATATGGACGATAAGGTCAATCGTCAATTTTGGTACACCATTTTCTATATCAAGACCGATCATGTGGTGGCAAACCCCAATGAGTTCCCTGAAGCATGGAACTTTACTCGTAAGTACTTATGCTGATTGTTTGTTTTGCTTATCTCGGTGGTAGATTAATTGCTCTTTTTTTTCTTTGGTTGCTGACATTCATGACTGGGTAAGTTAGGTATTTCCCCATACAGTGGGGATCCATGAATGGTCGGCGTTCCACAAAAAGTTTGGGCGCAAGTCTTCCGCGACCGGTGAGTCGTTTATTTTAAACTTTTGTTACTTCGGCATTCATGTTGTCTTCTTTTCCTTATCTTTTATTTTATAGCGGGGTTAGATTAACTTCTTCTTTTATTGTTAGGTTGGAGAGATTCGATAAAGGTGAAGGCTCCTACCCCCTCCTTTTGTCAACCAAGTGCTACGACGGGGTCTTCACTTGCTGCAACTCTGGGAAAGTTTGTTTAGATGACCATTTCTTCCTAGACGTTGCGTAGACCTAGTCGACGGAGACGGACCCATCGACGGAGACTCCTGCTTCTCATGTGTTACACTTGGTAGACGAGTCATCACCGAGCGAGGAGGAATTGGTTTCACTTAAAATGAGGAGGGTGGAAGTCAGAGGCGAGATAGCTAGAGCTAAAGAATCGATAAGGGGAAACTTTGAGCCGGTCGTGGTTGTATGGGAGAGTGAAGTGGACTTTCCAACTGTGGCTCCGCCTCCTACGGAAGTTGTAGGAGATGTTCCTTTGCCTGAGATCGTTGTTGAAGAAGAAGGGCTACCTAAGGCTGCGGAGGTCGTGCCGAGGAGTGACCCATCATCCTCAAGACAGGATGGTGTTCCTTCATTAGCCGTGGACAGAGGGAAGAGTGTTGTTGTGGATGGCTACGAGAACGGTTATGACGTCGACCCTGAAGAGGTGCAGATGTTTATTGAAGGGTTTACTCGAGTGGAGGTAAGGTTAGAGGTATCCACTTGAACCATAGTCGTCCCCCTGGACCGCAACTTACTAGTGGATACAGAGAACGTGGTTCCCTCTTTGGTCCCTCTCTGCTCTAACGCCGAGGGCAGGACCTTACAGACGTTCAATGATGCCGCCTTGTCGTCGGGCATAGTCGGACTCGCCTTGAGGGTAAGTTTTCGATCTTTCTAGTTTTTGTGCCTTACATTCTTCCTTATTTCTTTTTAGACTGGCCTCCTTATTCTTTTGCTTTCTTTTTTTCCATTAGACCATCATTTTGGAGATTGAGAGTACCCGCCGAGAAGAGAAGAGGAAAGCTATTTTCAAGAAAATGGAGAGGAAGTACCGTGAGTACCGCGTCAAGCACCGTGAGATCTGCAAGTGGTTCAGTGTGGACGGCAACTTCCAGGCCCTTAGGGATGAGCTGAAGTAGAAAGATGATGAACTTATGAGAGTCATCGGTAAATACAACGAGCTCAAGGGAGAACTTAGAGATAAATAAGACGAGTTCGAGGTGAGCAAAGGGGTCGAGGCTAAGTGTGCAAACCTTCAGACCCAAGTGGCATCTCCGCGGGCCGAGATTGAGTAGAGTTCAATCAGAGTTAATAATTTGAGTGATGAGATGATAGAGAAGACGACGGAGTTGGAGAAGGCCGAGGAGACCAGGGTGGCGGCTTTGGCGAAGGTGGCGACACTGGAAGATGCCATCTGCATCCTCCAATCCGAGCGGGCAAGTGATGCGAAGATGGACATGCTCAGGGAAACACAGCTTGATGAGAGAATTGGGGGGCTTGAGAAAGAGGTTTCAAGACTTAGTGATCAGATTGCCGTTCTCGAGGCCGAAAAGGCGCAGCTGTTGGATCAGTTATCCTTCCTCTCACACTTCCACTTATCCCAATGTACCGCGGGATTTGTACGAGAAGTGGATCCACGCCAAGGCCCATCTATACATATTCAGGGATTTGATGAAGACGAGGAGAGTTTCTGAGGTTGAGTTTGAGGATGCTCGTGCTAAGGCGCGCGCAGCTCGGGGTCGCATGCAGTTATGATCTTGCTACGTAGGGGGTGGCGATGGCGATGGCGAAAAGGACTTGGATGGGATTGAGCAAGGTGCCTAGTATGAGGATAAACATTCTGATGGCGAGGACGATTGTGGGGACGGTGCTGCTGAATAGTTATGTTTTTTTATAATTTTTGTGTTTACTTTTGGGGGCGACTATTCAGCCCTTGTAAAGATATCTTTTTGAATTGGAATGCTACTTTTGATGTTTGTTTCTGAATCTTCTATGTTTCTCTTGGATATTTTCTTTATATGGTTGCCTCGATTAGAAGTGGCTGTGTTGGTAGACGCTAACTCGAACATGGTCGAGTGTGACTTAATTCGAGCGAGAACGAATGTGATTTTCATTAATTCGAGCGAAGTAGAATTTAATTAATTCAAACGAGGTCAAATGTGAGTTAATTCGAGCGAGGTCGAATGTTACTCTTAGTTAGTTCGAAAGTCGAATGTGAGTTAATTCGAGCGAGGTCGAATGTTACTCTTAATTAGTTCGAATGAGTTCGAACGTGAGTTAATTCGAGCGAGGTCGAATATTACTCTTAATTAGTTCGAACGAGGTCGGACGTAATTTAATTCGAGCGAGGTCGAATGTTTCTCTTAATTAGTTCAAACGAGGTCGAACGTTATTCTGATTGGCTCGAACGAGGTCAAATGTGAGTTAATTCGAGCGAGGTAGAATGTTACTCTTAGTCAGTTCGAATGTGGTCGAACGTTATTTTTATTTAATTGATGCAACATTATTTTTGTGAAGACATGGGCGAACTTCATGTACTTGTATGCTTTGCTTACATATATATTGGACAAATTACATGTTTTTCGAGCTGGTATTCCTGTCCCAGTCTATCTAGTCCCTTCATTGGTCGACCTACAGAAGTATTTGAGTGGTCGGGCAATGAACTGGTCAACTTGTGTCCTCACCTTCTCGTACTTTAACCCAAAATGTCCTCCCCGTCGCCTCGTTAAGAACCTCCTTGAGAAAACCTAATTGGGACAAAACTCAGGTGAGGGAAAAAGAGTACGACTCGGAGAATATTTTTCCTTAGAAGCTGAAGTACTTGAGGAGGGTGATGTTCTAGTTGTTTGGTAGTAGTTTTCCTTCCATCGTTTCTAGTTGAAATGTCCCTTTGTTTGCTGTTGCTGTGATTTTGTATGGGCTGTCCCAATTCGTTCCCAGTTTTCCTTCCCGTGGATCCTTGCTTACCTGTGTTTTGGCCTTGAGTACATAGTCCCCGACTTTGAGTGGTCTGACCTTGGCTTTTTGTTGTAGTAGCATTCTGCCTGTTGTTTTTAAGCGATCATCCTTATGTAAGCCACATCTCTCCGTTCTACGGCTTCTTCGAGGTCCTGCCTTCTGCTTTCATCATTTATCGACCCGCTCTCGTGGGAGTATCTCAGAATTGGTTCTCCGACCTCGACTGGTATTACTACAACAATCCCATAGTCTAATGAGTAAGGCGTCTCTCATGTTCTTATTTTCGGCATTGTGCGGTATGCTCATAGCACTTCCGGCAGTAGTTCCAGCCATAGTCCCTTGGCGTTCTCGAGCTTTTTCTTCATGATATTACGTATTGATTTGTTGGAAGATTTCGCTTGCCCGTTTTCCGCGGGGTGATATGGCGTGGAGAGTATTCTTTTGATATGTTATTTCTCGAAGAACTCGACAATCTTTTTTCCGGTGAATTGAGACCCGTTGTCACAACTGATTTCTTTGGGGAGACTGAAGTGGCACACAATATTCTTCCATATGAAGGCGATCACCTCTTGCTCGCGTATCTGGGCGAATTCACCTACTACCACCCACTTGGAAAAATTGTCAGTTAAAACTAAAAGAAATCGTATATTTCCTCGCCCTGCCGGGAGGGGGCCGACGATGTCGATGTCCATCCCCCATTTGATGAAAGGCTAGGGTGCGGTGATTGAGTGGAGGTTCTCGCCTGCTTGGTGGATCATAGGGGCATATTTTTGGCATTGTTCGCATTTTTTCACGAAGTCGGCGGCTTCATTTTTCATGGTGGGCTAGTAGTAGCCTACTCGTATGAGATATCTTTCCAAACCTTGATTGCCAGAATTAGGGGTGTTCATAAAAACCTGAAAAATCGAAAACCGAACCAAACCAACAAAAAACCCAATACTTTTTAGGTTTGGTTTGGTTTTGGTTTTGAATTTTAAATACCGATCAAATTTGGGTTGGTTTTGGTTTTAATAAAGAAATAACCAAAAAAAACGAACCAATCTGACTGTAAAAGTAGCTATTTAAATCTATTATTACACCTATATATATGTATATTTTTGTAAAAAGTTTCTAAAAGTTTATGGTACATATTAGTCATTTATATTTTTAGTCTAGTTCTTAGTTATTATAATAATCTAATTCTTTGCCTTTACATTCTAGTTTGATTGGTAGTTTTCTTTTGCTAAGTACAAGAATTTATTTCGTGTTAAAAATAATCGATTTTTAATTGAGTACTTTAATTATTCATCACTATTTGATTCAATTATCATCAATATATCTTGGTAAATGATAGATTTCTCGATGGCAATTGATTTGATAGTGTTACATTGAAAATGTAGTCGCCGGAATATGCATTCGGTAGTGTATGTCTCATGTTTAAGAAAAACCCCGATGAATAACCAAAAAAACCGAATCAACCCGAATCAATAATAAACCGACTTAATTGATTTGGTTTGGTTCCAATATTTGAAAGACTGACTTACTTGGTTTGGTTTCTTTTTAGGGAAAAACCGACGCAAACCGAACCATGAACGCCCCTATCCAGAATGAGATCCGCAGTGGACTTCATGGACTTCTTCTATAATGTGTCCTGCCTGGTTTGGGCCTAAGCATTCTGCTAGGGGGCCGCCGTACGTTATTTTGTATAGGTCGTTGTTTATGACGTTATACCTGGCCGCCTGCATTCGATGATTTTTGGCTTCTTTTTTATCATCTGGGAGCACGCCATCCTGCAAGTATGTAACAATACGCTTAGGTTAGTCCCAAGTTAGGTTTATAGTTCTTACCTCAATTTGATCGATTGATGAGTGGAGGAAAGTGACCATGTTTCCTTCTTCGGTAATTCTTTTAGTGGTTGCCTCTAGTTTGGCAAGGTCGTATGCTTCAGTATTTTGTGCTCGAGGGATTTGGTCGAGCTGGCATTCATCAAATTCGGGTAACATCTTGCAACTCTCGGCCTGATATTTTTGTAGTCTTTGCTCTTTGATTTGGAAAGTCCATGTGACTTGCTCGACGATGAGCTAAGAGTCACAAAGTAGGATGACTCGCTTTGCTCCGTACTTGAGTGTTAACCTTAATCCTGCAATCACGGCCTCATACTCGGTCTCATTGTTAGTCATGTCTGAGCATCTTGCGGACTAGCGAATTACTTTGCATGTCGGAACCTCGAGCACGAGTCCCATCCCAGTCCCCGATGCGTTAGAGGCGACATCGATATACAAAACCCATAAGTCTTGTATTTGGGGGGTGTTGGCGGCTTCTCTTTCGACTTCAGGCAATATTTTTATGCTGAAGTTGGCGACGAAGTCGGCAAGCACTTGTGACTTTATCTTCGTTTGCGGTTGATAGGTTATATAATGCTCACTTAACTCTATGTCACATTTGGCCAATCTGTCCGACAACTAGGGTGTATGCAAAATACTCCTTAGGAGAAAAGTAGTGACTACTGAAATGGGGTGGCACTGGAAGTAAGGTCTAAGCTTTCGTGAAGCTACGGCCAAAGCCAGGTCCAACTTTTTGAGGTGTGGATACCTCATCTCGGCGTCGACTAAAGTTTTGCTAATGTAGTAGATGGGAGATTTCATACCTTTACTTTCTTGGACTAGGGCTTCACTCACCGCCACATCAGACATGACCAGATAAATGAGGAGGCGTTCTTCAGGTTTTGCTTTCGAGAGCAATGGGGATATGATAAGTACGCCTTTATCTCTTTCAGGGCGTTGATGCACTCATAGCTCTGTTGGAGGTCATTGTCTTTTTTGAGTACGCCAAAGAACTTGTGGCATCTATCGGAGGACCGTGAGATGAATCTCGTCAGGTCAGTCTCTGAACTTGTTTCTTACTAGTTAAGTTCTCCTGTATTCCTTTTATAGCTTTGATTGGTCGGGGTTGACCTCGTTGTCTCGCTGTGATACTAGGAAATTGAGGAATTTCCCCAAGGTTACGCCCAAGGTGCACTTTTTAGGGTTCAGTTTCATTCCACATCGTCTGAGTATATCGAAGGCTTCTTTCAGGTGGTCAATGTGATCCTCTTTTATTTTTGACTTGGCCAACATATCGTCGATGTAGACCTCTATGGTTTTACCGAGTTGGTCTTTGAACATCTTTGTCACTAACCTTTGATACGTCTCCCCTACGTTTTTCAGTCCGAAAGGTATCACCTTGTAACAGTACGTCCCTTGGTGGGTGATGAAGGTGGTCTTTTCCTAGCCTTCCTCTTCTATGAGGATCTATTCGTAGCCCGATTAAGCGTCTAAAGAAGCTTAATAACTCATGCCCGGTTGTTGTGTCAATGAGCTGGTCAATATGTGGAAGCAGGAATGAGTCTTTCGGGCATGCTTTGTTCAAATATGTGAAGTCCATACACATCCGCCATTTTTCGTTCTTCTTTTTCACCATAACTATGTTGGCAACCCATTGGGAGTATTTTTTTTCTCTGATGGAGCCATTCTCCAGCAGTTTTTCAACCGCCTCGCAGACTGCATCGTTTATTGCAGAATTGAATTTTTGCCTAACCTTCCTTATCAGAGGTTAAAGTGGGTAGATGTTCAACTTGTGCGTCGTTGTTAGTTAGGAAATGATAGAATTTACATGGTTCCTGAAGTTTGTGGCCGATGTAGGCTTTCTTGCTATGGTCATTTTTATCAAGTTGGACAGGGTTAAGATCTTCTACGGTTGATCCTGTAACCTCTATTATTTTGGGGTCTTTGATGACGTCTTTCCCTTCATCATCACTTGACCTTGTTAATTTCTATGACTCTTTGGATTTGCCCTTTATCTGTTGGGTGTATGCGCAATCCTGGGCGATGCGATAGCATTCTCAGGAAGTGCGTCGTTCCCCTCGGATGGTGAATACTCCCCATGTGGTGGGAAATTTGATGAATTGGTATAATCTAGAGGGATAGCCTTCATGGTGTGTATCCAAGGCCGACCTATGATGGCGTTGTACGTCGTGTCATGATCCATGATATGGAACGCGATCTTTAGAGTAATGCCTCCGGCCAGGATAGGGAGTGTGATTTCTCCATATGTCCGTTTAACTGCATTGTTAAAACTCGTTAGTGTGATGCAGCGTGGCATTATCATATCCTCGAGTTTCATTTGTGCAAGTACTCGAGGGTGGATAACGCATGTGTTGCTCCCATCGTCAACCATAATACGTTTCACATCCGTATCTAATATGCATAAAGTATAACAAGAGCGTCATAGTGAGGAAAAACCAAATTGTGGGTATCTGACTTATCGAAGATGATACTTTCTTCGAGTTCTTCGTACCGTTCATGAGTGATTGATCATTTGAGCTTATGGGTGGTCGTGAATATTATGCTGCTTATTGATGTGTCGTCGCCCCCTCCGATGATCATTTGGATGGTTCGAGATGGAGAAGGCGGTTTTGGTGGACCTTGATGTTGTTCGAGTCCTCGAGCAAAGTTCCCCCTTCCTCGGTCGCTTAACAACTCTTTCAAGTGCCCTTGGTGAAGCATGTTCACGACCTCTAGTTTTAGAGAGATGCAGTCCTCAATTTTGTGACTCCGTTCCTGGTGGAATTCACATAGGGCATTTGACTTTCTGGTGTTCAGTTTGGACCTCATCTTCTGCGGCCACTTCACTTTTGGGCCGAGCTTCTCCAGCTATGTAGACTTTGTGAGGGAGAAACATAGAAATTGTGAGCAGATAGTAAGGGAGGCATACCTCTCTCGCTTTGGTGAGTCCCTGTTCGCGGCCTAGAAGGGCCTCCGCCGTAACGGGGAGGCGGTATGATGGCGACTTTGACATATGGTTGATGTCTGCTCTGACATATGGTTGATGTCTTTCACGGTTGGGGCATGGACATGCAAGGTCTCTTCTGTTGTCATTTCTCCGGTCTTTCCTGGATTCCATTTGTACTGAGGTCAAACATTGGGTTAGCCAGTTGAGGTCGTCTTCGTCAGCTCGTACTTTGGCGCACTAGGCATTGCGTATCTCGTCCCAAGTGGTCGCGGGATACTTCATGAGCCAGCTTAGAAACTTTTGATCGCCCTTGAACCGCTCATGTTTAACCATTCCGAAAAGTTGGTACTGCCATTCATTCTGATACATTTGGTAAGGTCATTCTCACACGGTTGAATCTAGCAAGTATGTTTCTCAGCCCTTCCCCGGGTGATTGTTTAATGGAAAATATGTCATTCACTCTCGCCTATGCTTTCTTAGCTCCGGCATGGGTAGTTACAAACTTGTCGACCATTTCCTCGAACGTCTTAATAGAGCGCGCAGGCAGCTGCGAATACCAAGTCACTGCTCCCCCGGTGAGGGTTTCACCAAACTTATTCAATAATATGGAAGATACTTGCTCTTTGGCGAGGTCTTTGCCTTTTACTGTGGTGACATAGTGAGTCACATGATCCTCAGGGTCCGTCGTTCCATCGTATATTTTCAGGTACGATGGCATTTTGGAGGTTTAGGTATGGCGTGCGATGAGGCTTCGTCACTATACAACTGCTCAACAAACCGACTGGCATCCCTTTTTGGTACAAGTTTTGGGGTGCCTAGTATTTTATCTACCGTATCTTGGTTCTCTTTCATTTGGTCTCGGAGCATTTTGTTTTCGTTTTCCATCTCCTCCATCTTCCTCAAAATGGCTGTGAGGGTGTCGTAACCTGCATTATTAACGTTGTGAGTGATACCTGTTACGGGAGGAGGGTTGTGCTCGTCTGTCATTGGTGTAACACAAGCCCTTGTGTTCTCTTTGTTCGCCCTTTAGGCGAATTTTTCAAGGATGTTGATCAGCGTGTTTGTCAACTAGGCTTCGAGCAGCTTTTTCACCGCTGGTGGGCCCTCTTCCGTTGTGGACGTGGAGGCTCCTTTACCGTGTGAGGTTGTGATGCTGTCGTGAGGAAGGGGTGAACCACTCCACCTGGGGAGGCGTTTGGCTTTACGTCCTCAGCATCTGTTTCACCGACCTCATTGATGGTGTTTAAGAGGTTGGTGGTGAGACGGCTATCGCCTTCATCCTTTTTTCTTCGTTACCTGTCATGTCAGATCCGTACACACAATAGGAAAAAATAGGGTTTTGTGTTTCCTTTTTTTTAGATCTGAAGAAACTAAGACTTTGACTAGGAAATTTCCACAGACGACGCCAAATTGTTTGACCAAAAAAATGATGATCTTTAGTTAAACTAATTAATCATAGTTAAAGATAATAACTTAAGATCTAAGTTAAGTAATGTTGGAGATGTAGATAGTGGTGAGGCAGATTTAATGCCCTCGATATTAAATGTTTCGAATCCAATAATATGTAAGAAGTATCAAATATTAAATGGTAATAAATGACACTAAATGTAAACCAAAAGAGGAAGATTCACCCAATATTGAATGAGGTGGATGATTCTTCTTTATGACATTTGTGAACACCCAATTTTTGCCCCGCATGGAAATTACTCCTAAATAATCAAAAAATAACTTTTAATAAATTTTAGGAATTTTTTTTTATTTAGTTGCATTTCATGCATGTTTAATATTTTAAAATCATAGAAAAATCATAAAAATTGTCACATTTTTTCATTTAATGTAATCTTAGGTTTAATTCGCATTTTTAGAAATTACTTACCCTTTAATTGATAGATTAATATATAAAAGTCACAAAAAATATACATTAGCTTAATCAATTAGTTTATTTAATTAGTTGAAATGTTAATTAGGTCGTTTTGATAAAAGAAATTTAATTAGTAGTAAAATGAGCATTTTTGAAAGACAAAATTTGCCCTTGTTTCAAATTGGCCTAATTTCAGGGCCCAAAATCTCAGGCCCAACCAAATTCCCCACATTCCAACCCTAATTCCCTCCTCTATATAATAGAGACCTAAAACACACAAGAGAGGGGGATAGAAGGCAGCTGCACCAATTTTTCTCTTTTTCAAACAAATCTCATCCAAATCTCCGTCACCGATCTAAACTATGTAGAGATAATTACACAAAATCGGCAGTAAACGTAGCTGAAACAGCAGCGAAAACAGTATTAAACAGTCCCAAAATTAGCTCAAAATCCCAGCCCAAAACAGCTTCGAACAGTCCTCAAATAATCAGTGAAAAGTGGGTTCTTCAACTAAAGTTAAAAGGAGTTTCGAGAGTTGAGGTCGAGTTTGCCGTCACTAGTTTCCGGTCATGGTCGCCGACTCTCTAGTGTTTGGTCCGATTGTTGAATTGCAAACTTTTAAAATTAAGATTTCGGCAATAAAGGTATGTTTATTTTACATATGTACCATGTCTTCCTAATTTTATTTCATGATTTTGGTTAAACAAGTATTTCATTAAGTTTTGTATCTATGAGAATGCTCATTTCGTTGTCTTAGAAGTGGGTTTACTTAAAAGCTGTTTTTGTGATCATCAGTTTTTTTTTAAAAGATTTTCATTAGGTTTATGGTCATTTTATTGGTTGAAACAATTTACAGATTTTTTAATTGAGCATCTATGGATTTATGATATTTAGGGGGAAAGAGTGCATTTTTCTTGCTCTGTAGGTAGTGGCTAAGAAGTTATTTTAGCTGAGAAAATATCACGCGTATTAAATTTGAATCCTTATATGAGATTAAATTCTAGAAAATTATGAAAGCCGTACAAAATAGTACTATTGGTTGTTGTCATTTAAAATATGTCGTATAAATTAGGACAGAATGAGTATTATATCATTCAAACTCCTATTAAAAGTCTTTACTGCTTATTCCTAGTGGATACACCTTGCATTTTTCTTTCTTATGTGGTTGAATATACTGTGAGGTCCAAGACATGGACATCGATTGTTGTTTTTTTCAGATTCGTTACATACAAAGATTCTAAAACAAGCTTGTCGAAAAGGAAATTCAAGTTGTTGTTCCCTTTGTAGCTTGTGCTCGCTTATAGGTGGAGTCAATATCAAGCTGAAAAAGTTACATGTAATCCTCTTAATCTATAGTATCTTGTCATAGTTCTAATATGCAAATCATCGTAGCTGGCTTTAAGCGCGGGTGTGCATTTCATGTGACCTGACCATAATTTCGAAGATTAAAATAAACATGTCACGAATTGCGGGCGCATTTCATGTGACGCGGTTCGTAACATGGACCAAAACAACAAGTGCACGCCATCGTGACTTGTCCTAAGATAAATCCATAAAATATCAAAATAATTTACATGTATACCTCGTAAGGCTAAAAATTACCTCTTTAGATAAAAATCTTTAACTTAGAGAGAATAATTGAATATCGCCTCAAATAGGCCTTTTAACCGTCATGACCATATTCGTGATTACGTAATCTACACTCGGGTGTGGCAACTCATGTCCCCGACTTCAACTCAAAACCATAATAAAAATCACGTGTTGTGATTGCGGGTGCATTTCTTGTGNTTTGTGTCACAATTACAATGTGTCCAAAAACAAACAAGTGCACGTCATCGTGACTTGTTCCAAGGTAAATCCATAAATATTAAAAGCGGCTAAAAGTTAAAAAGGCTAAATGCACAATAGGCTAAAACACGTAAATAATCAGATAACTTAGGCCAAATATTAATCATTAAGCGACCGTGCTAGAACCACGGAATTCGGGAATGCCTAACACCTTCTCCCGGGTTAACAGAATTCCTTACTCGGATTTCTGGTCGCAGAAGACTTTAAAACATAGTCAAAATTTTCTCGATTTGGAATTTAAAAATAAATAAATGGTGTCCCGGAACACCGTAAAAATCCGGGTGGCGATTCTGATTAATAAATAATCCCATTTCGATTATTGTCACTTTAATTGGAAAAACTCCCTTATTACCCTTCATCAATCCGGGGGTAGTGGAAAAAGGAGGTGTGACAACATTGATGGATGACAAGAACCTCTGAGAATATTGAAAAATTTCTCGGATCTAGGGGAATTGACAAGGAATAATCCAAAAAGACGAATCCCTTTAGAAAGGTGTTCTTTGTATTTATCTAGAGAGTTTGTTTTTCAAAAGAGTTCTTCTCACTTAGCATCTTACCTTCCTTTTGCCTTATCTCTCATCTAATTTATATGTGACATTCCCAAGAACCCTAAAAGTACAAATACAGAGAATATTCAATAGAATATGCCCTCTAAAGATCCCAATACAAAACTAGTCATTACTATTGTTCATAATACTCGACCTCGGTCGTGGTTGACCGCTTGGCGACAAGTTTTGTTATTCACTGGTCGACCTCGTCCAAATTGCTCATGATAATCACCTCTTCGTGTTGAATTTCCTCAGTCGGATTTTAACCCATACAATCATTTCACTAGCTAATGCATTGTTATGCTTTTACATTATGATTCAATAGGGAATTATATCTCTCGAGACATAGATATTTTAAGATTTTCGTGAGACCAAGCAACTAAATAATATCCAATAGTCAGTGATTTTCACGATCCAAAATCACGTCACAATACTTGGCATACTATCCAATCTGTGTGGACCAATCCGTATATGAATACCCATCTATATGACTAATAGATGCATGTTGAAGCTTTTTGAAAAACACGACTATTTTAAATAATTAAGACCATACATGAAACATAATATTAATTCCGCCATTTTCAATAATTAAAAACACATAAAGATAGGACCATTTCTTTCTGCATGTAATATGAATAACTCTAAATTACAATCCAAAGTAATTACAATTGTTTGTGCAACCTCTAAGATACAAGGATGAAAGAAATACTTGGGATAAATCCCCAATCAAAAGAGCCACCACGAAATAGAAGTGGTTCCTCACATATATATTGGAAAGAGCGTCATCATAGCCTCGTCTTCTCATCACATGCTACATCTCATCCTGAAAATATGTAAAGTAAGTAGCGCCCTAGAGAGGGGCCCTACGGTTTGAGTTCACCACCATGATACTCAATAAATGTTATAGACTCTCTCTAACTCGAGTTCCTCGGACATGGCTTTACAAAATATATGCAACCAACAATTTATATAAAGCGATAAACCATTGCACAATTCCATACTCTATCATTTTAAATAAAAAGACTAGTAAAATGTAAATCATGTCACAAACTTTTAAAATATTTCTATCAACCCATTATTTTAATAAAAATTATGCAAAACCATTCAACTTTTTTGAAGTCATTGAAATCACTTTCGGCTCTTTAGGCCTATGCATAACAAAATCACCTTTTACCTTTTACCAGGACTACTATACCATCACTGACAAAAGAAGGTCAACTAGGTTATGTACCTAGCGGCACATATACCTTACTTGCTCATGTTTTCTCATCGCAGTACCGTACGAATCAACTCAATCATGCTAGTAATAGCACAAAATATCACCCTCCAAAGGAGGATGCTCTGTCGTAGTCTATACCACGAAGTGGTCATGTATGCCTACACCGGCACGTGTACTTTCATGAAGACGAACAAGATACATTCGTGGTCAATCTCGGACACAAGTAACTCCTAAAACATTTGATACTCCAAAAATAAATTCATAGCCAAATAGCTTCAAAGTATCTATATTGTCAAAACATGACGTTCATAGTCAATTCAAATCGTTTGAACAAAATTAAATGAAGTATCCTTTCTCATTTTATATTAAGCAATTAAAAAAATAAGATTTTGATCCTTAAAGTTTTAACAAGTGCTACTTCAAAATATAAAAAATTTAGAAATATTAAATTTCTCGTTTAATAATACAAAGATCACAATAGAACTAAAACGTTTAATTTCTTTATCATCGACATAAGTTTTTAATAAAACTTATAACGTTTGCCTCAAGTGTCATTTGCTAACAAGATTTTAAAAATAAGATTTTCCAAAACAACATGACACCACTTCATATGCAGCACGACTAAAAATCATATGGCGACATTTTTTCCCGTTTGTCCCCATAAGTACGGATACACATTTACGAACAATCATGTATCAAGTCAAAACATGTGTTTAGAGAAAATCCCTCAAGTAAAGTAAGTTTTAATCAACTTACCTTAAGTCCAAGCTCCATGTGATGACCAAAGTGGTCATCTTATAAATTTAGATTCCGTCCCATGCTTAATTGACATAAAAAGATTAATTTTAAATACCTCGATTTGTGTACACAGTCCGGACGTGAAACCGGAAAGCTTTTATGTGGAAATAGAAGAAATAGTAAATTCTAGGGTTAAAGTTTGATTTTAGTTGGCTTTGATCAACATTTTTCGAAAACGGACCCGGATCTGTATTCTGACGATCTCAGGAGGTTCGCAGTAAAATATAGGACTCGGGCGTATGCCCGAAAATGAATTCTGAGGTCCCAAGCCTTAGAAATCAATTTTTGAAAGAAATTGTCTTGCTGAAATATTTATGAAATAAGGTACAGAAATAATACTTAAAATCATTAGTATCGGACCTGTATTTTGGTTTCGGAGCTCGGTACAGATTTGTTATGATATTAAAAGGTTAACTGTAAAATTTGGTGAAAAACGGAGTTCGTTTGGCGTGATTCGGATATCCGGTTGAGAAATTATGAACTTTAAGAGTTCTTGTTGAAAATGATGAGTTTTGAGGTTTAATTCATAGTTTTACATGTTATTTTCATGATTTTGTCACGATCCGAAATCCCACTTTCAGGCCGTGATGGAGTCTAAAGTTGAACCCGCTAGACAAGCCAACATTTTGATTAGATTGACTTATTAACTATTAAATAACCAAAACTAACTAGAACATGTATAATAAAATGCGGAAGTAATTGAAATTCAAGGACTAAAATAGACATCCCATAATAACTTCCGTAAGAACAACCCCAGAAACCGGTTTCACAACCTCACGAACAGTCTATGAGTTTACTAAATACAACGGTTTGAAAAAAGTAAATACAACTGTCTTGGAACTACAAAATAAGACAGAAAATGGGGAGATAGATGGTGACGCCAAGGCCCACGAACGTCTGCAGGACTACCTCGATGTCGCCTGTGTGGACTGAAGGATACTCCCTCTGTCACTGTCCACTGGGTCTGGCTGCATAATCTGCACAATATAAAGAAGTGCAGGTGTAGCATCAGTACAACCGACCCCATGTACTGAGTAACTGCCGAGCCTAACCTCGGCGAAGTAGTGACGAGGCTAGACACGACAACAACAAATCACCTGTACAGTTCTACAATATATAACAGGAAAATAACAGGAAATAAATATTTAAGTACGGCAAGGAAGGGGACAAATAATGGTGGAAACAAAGAGAACAATAACGAATAACTGAACAAGGCAACAATATAGAAGAGTAAAGGTCAACAGGAAGTAACAACATAAACAAATATGTACACGGCATCAACATTTGTGCTTTACTCTCATCCTTACCAAAACAAGTACACGGCATCACCCTTCTTGCTTTTATTCTTGTCCTCACAATGCAATAAATAAATAAAAGGGCACGACATGTTCCTTCGTGCTTTTAAATGTAAAACCATGGCACGACATCACCCTTCGTGCTTTTGCTCTCTTCCTCACAATGCAATGAATGAAATGAATGCACGGCATCACCCGTGATTTACACTCTTCCTCACCCAATCAACATCAAACAACAACTTGGCAAGGAAATCAACAGTAGAAAGTACATTTCATAACCACCCGGCAAGGGAATAACAATCAAAAATAATACCGCTCGGCAAGGGACTCAGCTATAACCAATCTCGTACGAGTATATAACTTTGTAAAATCAATCCTCAACTGAAACAACTTATCACAAATCCTTAATCAGGTATTCTCAGCAAATAAACGACTTCCAAAATGAATCTACTTCATAACACGATGAATATCAAAGAAATAACATGTAATACACCAAAACCGACTCACGGGCATGCTTGACAAACAATGTATAGGTACTCGTCACCTCACCTATACATTGAACATGATAGAAACAAGTAACACATACGACTCAACACCTATTCCCTCGAGCTAAAATTAGGCCAAACGCTTACCTCGGCTCCAAGAATGCAAATCAAACCTCTAACACCGCTTTTCCTCTCGAACTCGACTCCGAAACGATCGTATCTAGACATAATCGACTCAATAACATCAATAATTACTCAATAATTCAATTCCGAAGCCTAATTATAGAATTCCCAATATTCTTCCAAAAATTCCAAAATTCAACCCCGGGCCCACTTGGTCCAAACACGGACCAAAACACGGTCACCCATTCCCCCACGAGCTCGAATATACAATTTGTTTTGAAATCCGACCCCAAAACGAGGTTGAATTCCCAAAATTTTAAAAAGCTCTAACTCTACCCAAAACCCCAATTTCTACCCTTTAATTCCATGTTTTTAGGCCTAGAATCTAATAATAGCTGATGGAAATGGAAGAAAATGAAGTTAGAATTGCTTACCTACGAAGTTATGGTGATGAAGCTCTTCAAAAATGGCCAAAGGAGGTGTGGAGAAGAAGAAGGTAGTGGAAAATTGTGAAATCCCGTATTATACTCTCTTTTGGGGATTGTTAATTAACTGGGCGTTTTTAATGCTATGCGATCGCGGAAGAGGAGGTGCGATCGCATAGTGGTCTGGCTCCTAAGGCTATGTGATCGTAGAGGCCCTTGTGCGATCGCATAGGGCAATCCTACCCAGCCCCCCGGTCCACCTATCCTACTGTGCGGTCGCAGGCCCCCATACGCGATCGCACATGGTACCTGACCCCTCCCCCTCCTCAAAGCTATGAGATCGCGCCTATGCCTATGCTATCGCATAGAGTAACACACCAGCAACAGCCTATTTACACTAGATTTTCCAACTCTTTTGCACTCCGACACTTACCCGAAACTCACCCGAGCCCTCGGGGCTCAAAACCAGATACACACACGACTTCAAAATCATCCTACGGACTTATTCGAGTAATTAAACCACTAAAATAACATCAAAAACAATGAATTAAACTCCAAAATCTATATAATTTTCTCAAAAACTTCATAAACTTCGAATTTTCCATTTTTAGTCCGAATCACGCCAAATCAAGTCTGTTTCTTACCAAATTTCACAAACAACACATAAAACCCATATTGAACCTGTTCCGGGCTCCGGAACCATAATACGAGCCTGGTAACACAGGTTTCTCATCAAAGTTTATTTTCAAAAGCCTTTATATTTTTCAGAAAATAATTTTCTTTAAAAATTCATTTCTCGGACTTGGGACCTCGGAACTCTATTCCGGTCATACGCCCAAGTCCCATATTTTCCTACGGAACTTTTGGGACCGTCAAATCACGGGTTCAGGTCCGTTTACCAAAAATATTGACCAAAGTCAACTTTATTCAACTAATTATCATAATTCAACATTTATTCAATTTTCCACATAAAGACTTCCCGGCTATGTGCCCGGGCTGCGCACGCATATCGATGTGAGATAAACAGAGGCCTTCGGGGCCTCGGAACACAGATTTAGTTAAAAATTACACGGGATGACCTTTTTAGTCTTCACAATCTCCACCTCTAAAACAAACATTCATCCTCGAAAGGACACATAAAGGTACTTGGATCGGGGGAAATATGGGGATATCGGCTCCGCAGATCGGGCTCGGACTCCCAGGTAGCTGCCTCAACATGCTGACCTCCACTAAACACGAACCGAAGGATAACTCTTCGATCTTAACTGACGAGTCTGCCGAGCTAATATGGCTATCGTCTCCTCCTCATAAGATAAATCCTTGTCCAACTGGACACCACTAAAGTCAAGTACATGAGATGGATCCGCAATATACCTCTGAAGCATAGATACATGAAATACCGGGTGTACCGCTGATAAACTCGGTGGCAAAGCAAGTCTGTAGGACACCTCTCCCACCTTATCCAAAATCTCAAATGGACCAATGTATCTAGGGCTCAACTTGACCTTCTTTCCGAACCTCATCACGCCCTCATGGGCGATACCCGAAGAAATACCCGGTCTTCTATCATAAATGCCAAATCTCGAATTTTGCGATCCGCATAACTCTTCTGTCTGGACTGAGTTGTACGAAGTCTATCCTGAATGATTGTCACCTTGTTCAAGGCATCCTGGACTAACTCAGAACCCAACAATCTGGCCTCTCCCAGCTCAAACCATCCGACTAGCGACCGGCACCGCCTACCATACAACGCCTTATACGGAGCCATCTGAATGCTCGACTGATAGTTGTTGTTGTAGGCAAACTCAGCTAAAGGCAAGAATTGGTCCCATGAACCACCAAAGTCAATGACATACGCTCGTAGCATATCCTCCAAGATCTGAATAGTGCACTCGTCTGTCCGTCCGTCTGTGGATGAAACGATGTGCTCAAATCAACCCATGTGCCCAACTCACACTGAAATACTCTCCAAGAACGAGAGGTAAACTGAGTACCTTGGTCTGAAATAATGGATATGGGAACACCATGCAATCAGATAATCTCTCTCATATAGATTTTTGCCAACTTCTCTGAAGAATACGAAACTGATACAGGAATGAAGTGCGCTGACTTGGTCAGCCTATCCACAATGACCCACACCGCATCAAACATCCTATGAGTCCATGGGAGTCCAACTACAAAATCCATGGTAATACTCTCCCACTTCCACTCGGGAAGCTCAATCTGCTGTATCAAACCACCGGATCTCTGGTGCTCGTACTTAATGTGATGACCCAAGGGGTCATTTTATAAAATTAGACTCCGTTCCATGATTAATAGCCATAAAATACTAAAAATTAAATACCTCGATTTGTGTGCGCAGTCAGGGCGCGAAACCGTAAAGCTTTTATGTGAAAATATGAGAAATAGTAATTTTTAGAATTTAAATTTGATAAAAATTGACTTTGTTCAACATTTTGAGTAAACGGACCCAGATCCGTGTTCCGACGATCCCCGGAGGTCCGCAGTAAATTATGGGACTCGGGCGTATGCCCGAAAATGAATTCCAAGGTCCCAAGTCTTAGAAATCAATTTTTGAAAGAAATTGTTTTGCTGAAATATTAATGAAATAAAGAAAAGAATTAATGTTTGAAACTATTGGTATCGGGCCCGTATTTTGGTTCCGTAACTCGGTACAGATTTGCTATAGTATTTAAGGTTTAATGTAAAATTTGGTGAAAAACGGAGTTCGTTTGACGTGATTCGGACATTCGGTTGAAAAGTTATGAACTTTAAGTGTTCTTGATGAACATGATGAGTTTTGAGGTTTAATTCATAGTTTTACTTGTTATTTTCATGATTTGATCACAAGAGCAAGTCCATATGATGCTTTTAGACTTGCGCGCATATTTGGTTTAGATCCCTGAGGGCTCGGGTGAGTTTCAAATAGGTTTGGGTTGTGTTGCGCTCGTTCTTTCTTATGCTTCAACGTCGTTTCTTCAAGCATAAATGATATCATATTAAACAAATGAGCTCCGATTTCTGTTTTGAATAAAGTATTAGATCTGTATCGTAATTACGGACCCATAAAAAAGAATCATCGAATTTGGACATCGTATGAGAATTTTATGATTATTTTACTAAGGTTATCAGATTTTTTAGGTTAATTACAAAATTGCCCCTGAAGGCGTATTAAAAATCTACATTATTTCCAAATATTAAAACTTACATATCTCCTTCATTATAAGGTCAAATTGAGTGATTCAAAAGCCTAAATTGATTAGAATTTCACAAGGAATCCATTGGAGACAAAAAAACCGAGTTTCGAGATCCATTTGGCACGAGAAACGAGGCAAAATAGCTGGCAGAAAATTTATTAAAAACGGGCAGACCTTCTTCTTCACCTTATTTTCGAGGTTTACAGCCTTAGGAATAAATTTCTTCACCAAATATCATCCCCCAGTCATAGGTAATCAATTCTAAGCTTTACTCTTCAATTACCCATTGTTTTTCATCACTTTTAAATCAAAAACTAAGAATTTTCATGGTAAAAATTGAGGGTTTGGGTAGAATTAGGGAATTTTATAAAAATTAAATCTTTACCTCAAATTGAGGTCGGATTTCGAAACTATTTGTATATTTGGGTTGTAATTTGGTCTGAGCCCCGAGTTTAGACCAAGCGGGCCCGGGGTCGAGTTTTCACTTTTTTGAGAAAACTTAGGAAA